>KI919292.1:101379-130604 GCA_000473525.2 Anopheles melas | reverse complement strand
AGGAGGAGGAGGAGGAGGAGAACGTCGTTGAACGCCCCTTGCTCCAATATGGACACGAACAAATCTTCCTTATTCGCAATCGTACCGTACCCAAACCGAGATATTGATTCCAGAGAGACAAATGACGAAGTGATAAATCGATTAGTTTTCTCTAGCACAAGGCCCCATTGGGGTGGTTGGAAAATTCATAAGCAACCCCCGTACATGGCTACTGCCGCTGGGCCGTTGTACATAGCGGCCATCTCCTCCGGGCACATCAGTAGCCTTCGCAAATCAATTGGCTAACAGCGTTGTGCAGAATGTCGGGCGTCGATTGGTGGCACATGCCGGGCGAAACACGAGCAGCACCACCCCGTTCGCACACCGATTGCATAACGACATGTTTGCAATTTCCAGCTTTTGTCCCAAAGTCGGTAGAACACGCTGCTGTGGCAACCACCGATGGAGCGGGCGCGCGCGCGTGTCGATTGAACCAGTTTCGAGGTCCGTGCCATGATTACCAGACGGTTTCCTGCTACAACCGTTAGGATGGGCCCGAGCTTTTGCACCACACGCTTGACGCTGCTCGCGGTACACGCCTGCCAAACGATCACCGTTCGCTTGCCTGATACGCCCCGTCGCGGCAAACCGGCTGACCGGTAAGAGTGTTCTGATTTGTAGGTTTGAAAAATGGAGCAGCATAGCTGGCAAAAGAGGGTCTCTTTGGTGCAGGTGCCGCGCAGAGGTTGGCAAGCACTTTTGACAAGCATTAACCATAGATTCAACTCACGGGACATGCCAATTTTTACACTCGTCTCTCTTCAGCACACACAAAAAAGCCATCACACCTGCCACACGATCTTGGAGGTCGCTTGGACATGAAAGGGCGAAAAAAAAACTACCGCAAATCATTTAACATCAACAACGACGATCGGCAGCAGCAGCAGCAGCAGCACGGTGCCATTGGTGAGCATTCGCTGTTCACCACCATGTTTGCTACCAATCGTGGCACTTTGGGACGTAATCGGTTTCGAGATCTGATGCCGATGGATTTCGATACTCACGTCCGATTTATGTGACCGAAACGGGATTACTGCACAAACCCCATCTACTGCCGTCTAGGGTTCGGCTACACTTTTCGGCCACGTTTGATTCACGATCTCTGCGCCAATGGCCAATAGTTTGCCGGCCGCGCAACCTGCACCGCGCAGCAAGGCTCGTATCGATAAATAATGCCACAGAAAAGATTGATGTCCATACCGTTGTGAGCAAGGTGCTTTTCCGGCCATTTGCTGTGGCCATGATTGTGGCGGCAGGCTGTTTTCTTTGTAGTGAGCTAGAACCACAAAAGCTTTCGCCAACAGACTGTACGATCGTTGAACGGTACATGGCATGGCACACTCTGTACTGATGATAAGCTTCGATACCAGGCGCTATGCTCTAAGCAGCAATGCTATCTTGTGGGCCATAAATTTGAGTTAACTATCACGAGATAATGTTTCGATCAGCTGACTTCACAGCCAGCAAGAAAAGAAACTCACTTTCGCCCGAGCCATGCAAAACGGTGATAAATGTTCACTCGAAGCAGTAAATTGTCCTCTCCATTCTCAGCCTTTCGGTCGATGAAATGAGTCTTTTAATGGAGTTTAGTGTGGCTCTGTGCCAACTGTTGCACAACTGTAGTAACATCAAATGGCTCTCTTCCGTATTTGAGTGACGAGAAGAATTAAGCTGTTTGCTTCCTGAGGTTTTTCCAGCTACTTTGAAGCGAAGCGGTTGAAGATGCCAATCTTGGGACTCGAACGTCAGTGTCTCATTAGAGATAGTTTAGATGTGACGGCTTCAGATGCCGCACTACAGAAACAAGTGCCGACAAGACAACTTTGTCATCACCCAGAGTTGAACTGATGAACTCTGCTAAATGAGCTTGCGCCTTGCGCCGTCTTGTCGGTCGTCGACGCGTAGTGATTCATGTTGTGTTACACCATCCAAGGCACATCATAAAACCACTCCATTACACTTTACGTATTAGCAGATCACTCACTAGACGATTACTTTCGATTTTGTGCCTGTAGTTGTCGTACCGTTTTGGGTGAATATCTCGTTTGGGAGTAATCAAACGCACACGAAACACCAAAACGATTCAGCAGTCCATTTTCCACATCGGAGTTCTACATCTCATGCGTGCACGTTAAGTAGGAGCATGCTGGAAGCCTGAGGGTGTCTGATTAACCTTTAAGACACCCGCTGTATCGCTGCAGAGCTGCAAATCGAAGCAAAGGTCACGCCATTTTAGGGACACCAAGTCAATGCAGTGTGTCAGCTATAAGAAAATCATCCATCAGGTACGGTCGGGACCGTTTTAACATTTCCTTTGCGCCATGCCCGTAGAAGGAACGCCATTGTCAATGTCAGTGTGTCGGTTCCAACCATTAGCGAAATATATCTGTCCAATAGACAACAAATCGTGTGTGGCAAACAATAATCGGGTTTGCGTCGGTACGTTGGTAAACCGCCCCTCTCGGTGGTAACCTGTTCCGCCGCGATCGAAAGCAAGAACTTGTGGTTCAGTTCCGTTGCGTTCAATCCTGGATCGGTACGGAGGTGATTTATGCAACGGCCTCGGCAGACCCGTGGGTGCTCGGTTCTGGCGAACACAATCACCAGCTTGTTTGACGCAGAGTAGTGCCCCGAGTGTGTTTGCATACGTGCGCGCAATACCTTGGGTGGAAGGCACCGGGTCTGTGTGGTAAATCATGATTGGGATTATCGTCAGAACCACCCGTCAACGATCATTGCAGAGGTCGTGAAGTTAATGCGATTTGTACTCAATCTTTTACAGGCTTACTCGCGTGCGTTTAGAACTAAGTCCAACCAAGTCCACGGTTCTCGGTGCTGACCTTAATCCTGTATTTTCTATTTCCAAGTTGTGTACCATACAAACTGTTTGGCCCTTTCCCACCAATCACAAGATCTGAGTAATGTTTCTCAGGAACTTCTAGGATTGAATCGTGGCACTGTACATTACGTCCCCATAAATCATTGGGTTTGCGAGCATTGGAACGACTGATGGTTTGATGTGCGAATGGTTTGAGTGACGGGCGCGCATCATCATCATCATCATCATCATCATCATCATCATCATCATCCGCTCATTATCGTTGCACGATTGCGTGAAACGAAGTACCGCCCGCAACATCTTCCTTGGGCTGTTGTTTGTGCACCCCTCCAAACTTAACACCTTCAAGCGATAGGCTAGCGTACCCCTTCTAAGATATCTGTCCTGCTAAAGGAAGTCACCGCGATGAACTTCGTGCTCGGAGATTACCTAAATGAGCATCGAATGAAGACACCGTAGCGCGCTAAAATCCATTAACACCGTGGTTTGTCTTAGAACTTTGTCCAAAACAATGTGTCAAGGGGAAGCGTCCCCAAGCACGCTGCTCATCGATTATTACCCGTGCCAGCCGTGAAACCACTTCCTTTCATTGTGTTGGGGTTTCTTTTTTTCTTTCGCTCGTTTCGTTTGTAAATAAAGTTACGATCTAATGAAAAATATGATTCTAATAGAAAAGCACTATTACGGTACGCTGAATTACGGCGGCTGCCCAATTGCACGAAACAATTGCCGGTGCAGCTTCCTGCCGGTTGGGCAATGGTAATGCAACCGTGGCACGGAAATGGGGCAAGATTGTGTACACGCCGATCCGTCGAGCCCCTTGGGATTCAACCGTCCTATGGTTGGAACTGCTCGACTGTTCGTTCTGTTCCGTTTTATCTGGCCCCATCTTCCGGAACCCGCAGCCGCACGAGCTGACCGATTGTAACGCTTTGATGCCACCGTGATCACGTCTGTGGATGATGGTCGTGCTGCACCACCTTCCGTTAGCCGTTGCCGCATCCGCGAAGCAAACGAACTGTGCTTTTAGTCACTACGTTGACGCTAGATCATTAGTGATCTAATCGGGTCCCTCTCGTGAATCACGGATTTTTAGCTCGTGGAAGTGAATTGTTTCATTATACGGATTTACTGTGGATTGTGGATTTTGTCTTTTCGTAGCTCATGCTGTCCCTTTTGTGTTGCTAGATTCGAACAATTTGTTCTAAAACGATGCACGAGTACCGGTGTGGTGGAGTTTTTGTGGAGTCAAAATCACTTGATTGCCAATGAACGTCCTAACACCAAGCTGAAATTCACAAAACAGAGTTTAAAAATGCCGATGTATGTACTTCGTGCGAAACATTTCTGCACAGCAGCCTCCTACCAGCTATCAGTTTTCACATTAAAACTTCAAACCCTCATATTTGGAAATGAGTTACGATGTAACTACCAATGCATGCAGGCGATGTGTTTGCAGCTTGTGTTTTCTTTGCCCTACAAATGGCAAGCAATTGATGTTGCATCAAGCTACGCGGTGCATCCCGTATCGAACCGATTACGTTGAACTTTGGCAAACCCTTCATTTCTATCAGAGGTTTTCTATTTTGGCACTGCAATACTAAATTTTTGCTTATAGCAAACATACCTTTGCTTTGGCAGGCATTTGTTAGCGCAACTGGTATGTGTTCATTCCATCACAGCAATAATTTTTTGATTATTTTGGGTTGATGGTATGAAGCAATGAAATGCTACTAAACTGTATACAGCTTTCTATCTTACGTACAACATGTAAGAAATCGCGCGCTATCGACTAATGAAACAAAATTCAGTCAATAATCGGAAGGTTGTTCATAATTTACGAAACAATCAGATTTGTTATCACCCAAGCGCTGGCGAAATTGGAATCCATTATCATTTCGCGATATCGCGTTTCAGCATTGCAGAAAACACCTGTGACAGCAATCCTTGCAGGCAGCATAGTTTTAAAAAACCAGCCTCAGTAGATCACCGATACCAATACCAATGTGATCGATTTTTCTGCTCGAATGCCCGGTTTTACTATGCTGCCCAAATTTTAAACAAACACATGCGCACATGCTCAAGCAGGCTCTCTTCTCATTTCTTGCCCAAAGCCGCCGTCGAAGTAAATCAAACATATTCGTATATGGATGGTCGTTGACCACACTACCACGGTGCGATCGTACGCAAAGTTCATGGTTTGTTTTCCAACCCACCGCACCATCACTCCCGCATGCCACACCACCACTGTCTGGCAATGCCACCACGCGAGGCACGCAACACGTTCGCTCATCGTCAGCTGTATTAGATTAACATTTTGAAATGCAAAAGAAGGTGAAAAAACCGGCCGCCGCGGTTCGATCGACCAAAAAAAAAAAGAAACACGCACGCCACTGAATGATCCAACTGTGTATGGTTTCATCCATGTGGTAGTGTGAGGCTTTTCACTATCTCAGCTTTCCTACGCAAGGTGTAACTGTGCATGTGTTTACAAATTTCAGAAAGAATACATGAATTTGAACTATCTAGTAATTTTAAGCAAATCTCACAGTTTGCTTCCTTCTCTTCTAAAGTTTTCATCATAAAAAGTTTTGAAATATAAAAATAGTTGAATGATAAAAAGCAATGCTTTCTTGTAGTGAAATATCCCCTATTTTTTAAGCTCTCACGGTTCATGGCTTGGAATATCGCATGACTCAGCACCCCCGTTACTGAAAACGTAAATCTTCTGCAAATCTGCTGGCAAAAACCCGAAAATTTGCGGTGGCGTTTGTAAAATTGATTTTAACAGCCGCAAACTCGGCTGCAAAAGTTCAAACGGCCTCCTACGAGCGAAGTTTACAAATTTGGCCATAATAACTTCACGATCTCTGTTCAATGGTCCGTTGGAATCTAGCATGGTTTTTGCGGGGCAGTCCCATGCCATCTTACGATGGTTCGGATTGGAAAAATTTGCAATGGAATTCCGATCAGTAACAGCACACTATCCCACCGTTGGGGTGGAAAAAGGTAAAAAAGGTACAGAATAAAGGGGGTGCAAAAAGCTGTAGCATCGAATCAAACTCGTTCCTCGTGCTCAAATGGCTTTATTTTATTTGGGCATTAAGTATGACGCAGCTGCTTAGCGAACTGGCAGCGTGCGTGGTGGGTCGCCGCAATTAGAAGCTTTAACTTATTGTCTGATCTGGATTTCGTTTCTTTTCCTGACACGTTCTTTTGTATGCTCGGAGGGGAACACTTTTTACGATCAGCGTCGTCCTCATTCTGTGAGCATCAACCGAATGGTGTGTGTGTGGTGGCTCATTTACATTCCACCCAAGCGAGCACAGCGTGATTTCCGATTGATCCGTCGACCCATCAATGTAGTGTTAAAACAAACAAGCTGCTCTGGGTGTTGATGATCTAGATGGTAGGAACACGCAGGTAGTAACCCCGCACTGTTTGATAGGTCAAGGCTGGGAGAGTGGCAAGATAAGAGCATAGTTTCTTCAACGAAGCATTGTTATATCAGCAAACAGATGGTAATGATGTTTCTTCAGCAACGGAGCATGAAATAATGGAAGATAATGAAAGAAATGGAAAACACTACGGCATACTATGCACTGTGCCAGGTGAAAGGGAGCTACAATAGCTAGCAAGCACAATCTCTAGGCCCAGCTCTGTATCCTTGAACACATCCGATCGTGCACGGGAAACGCGCTTCGAAAGGATTAAGCGTCATGCCCACTCCTGGTAAGATTAATGCCTGGATGCTCTTGCTGGGAGAACTGAAAGTAGCACCGGACTCCTTTTCCATTTTGGTTTGGATTTTTTGGTGGAAACTCGCTGACCTCCATAGCACGGTGGTAAAATAATTACCGCTGCGCACGAGAATGTTTTCGGAAGTTCTAGAAACGTTCGATCCTGCTTCGGTGGTGGATTCGACCCCGGCCGGTGATCGACGGAACGCCAAACGAAAGGAAGAACAAGCCGGCAAACTCCCCATGCCCTGGAAACAGTTCACCGGAGTAGGCGGTGCCGACGGCGTTCATTACTTCACGCGTGTGTGTGTGTGTGTGAGTGTTCGCCGTGTGTACAGCGACAGCGACGGTGTGTCCCGGCAAGGACGCCTAGTTCTCCTCTCCGCCCAACGAACAAGGCAGGGAGGAGGGTAACCTTCGCCCGCAGCCACTGTCGAGGGCCCCGTTCTGATACAATCGAATCCGTCCGGATGAAAGCCGGCTGCTGAAAGGGTTCATACACAGAGAGCGTGGTGCTCGTTCTGCCACTGCCAACTTTTGCTCGCGAGGTTTTGACGGCGAGATTTATCAAGCATGCCAGCACATCGTGAGCACTCTGTTGGCTATACCGGAGCTTACAGGTGAAACAAATTGAAAGATTGCATGCTCTGCAAAACTATCTTGTTCAAAGTAATTGTAAAAATGCTAGAAGCACTGCGGACTTGCTTAAAGACCACACAGACACGCATAAAACATAATCAGAAGGTTTCATAACGACTCTTTCATCTGCTGCCCCGCGAACTTCAACCTATGGCACGAATTTGTCTTGGGTTTCGTTGCTTCACTATATCCTACATCGAAATTCCACTCCAACTCCTGAAGCATCGAGCGATAAGAAGCGATGGCAAGATGCTCCAAGCCGTTCGCTGTTGACTTCAGACTTCTTCAAATCGTACCAATCGTAGCTCTTTCGCTGGTGAATGTTTATGCGGTGCGGCAAAAAAAAACTCCACAGAATGAGTTGTTGATACTGAGGAAGGTGATGTTTATGATGGTGATCATGATGATCCAGCACAAATAAATTTGCTGTGTGGGAGTCTAAACACTTGTGATCGTTTTTCTGTGCATGTAAGTACTTTGAAGTTAAAGTTTACCAAATCAACTGAACGTATGTGCATTAGTTGCGAAGTAGAAAAGCTCGATTCCAAGACACCGAAACATGTCTTAGCAACAGGCATTTAACGTTTTTGCCAAAAGCCCAAATAGAGCGTCCATATGTGTGTGTGTGTGTGTGTGTGTGTTGTCAGGTTTTGCCAGCAGGTCAAGCCACAGCCTGCTGTGGAGAAAAGTGTGTGCGTCCACGCAACACGCTTGTTGGACCCTTGGACTCTACTGACCCCCCTTCCAAAGGCGATCAGATGAGGCGCACACACACACAACTCACACACACGGGTGAGCTATCTCACCCGGTCCAATACGCGGCACGATCCGATGGAGCAACAAACGCGAGTTAAATCGATGGAGATTGTCAACGGGTTTGCTGATCGCTATCGCCTATCGTTTCATGATCGCGTAGCTCGTTCCATGATAGACAACCTGCATTTGGTAGCCGCCCGGGTTGTTTGTTTTAACTGGCGCGCTCGCTGGTGGCGATCCTGCCCGCCACCCATTCGCTGTGCACGGTGGCATCGTGAGCCCGGGAGAGTGCGTCCAGAAAGAAAGTGCCGCCTTTATGTGTGTACCACCGGTTACGCACGCTTGTGATTGATTTCGATTTCACGATTCGATCTGAAAGTGTGCAGGTGGTAGTAGGACTGGCGGGGCAAGGTAGTAGTAGGACAGGAAAACACACACATAGATAACTACTCAAACTAAAGTTCAAAAAATGATTTTAGGTTTAATTAATGTAGATTTATGTTTAGGAAAATTTAGAAAACCCAGACGACATCGAAACGTTTCTGAAATTTTTGACAGCTTCTGTTTTGAAGGCTGGTTGCAATATTTCTCACAATTGTTCGTAGAATGTTGAGCAAAGCGGTAGCAATAAAAAATACCCACAAAATACTTCAACGGGTGTCAAGCACACTTATTGCAGGTTTGCGTTTGGACGGGCCTCTGGTTTTTCCTGTATCTATCTGTGCGTCTGTCGGACGAAAGGTCATTGGATTTCGCTAGCCCCCCGAAACACTGCAGAATGGACACACACGCACGCATTCACATACAAAAAAAAACTAAACGTCACTGCCAAATTTCTGCTTTGCAACAATTCCTAAATGCCTCCTAAATCACGGCAACCTGTTTTGGGGCCGCATGCCAGCCACCCGGCCGGAGGTCAAAATCAGCTATGCGGGCTTTTTCTTTTCCATCGTTACATCCAACCGGAGGGGCAAAAAAACAAAAACAAAAAAAAACTTACCCCTATGCGTGCCACACGTCTACACTTCGTGTGCACGGCTGTATGTGTGTGTGTGTTTGTGTATGTAAATGTGTTTTATTTTTTTTATCTTTTCTCTCCATTTTTGCGGTTTGCGAGCGGCCGTTTTCTGCAATTAATTAATTTGCCAAAAAGACAAACGCACACCACACCGTCTTTTGCAAGTGGTGTGTGTTTGTGCGTATGGCTTGCCGCTTTCCTGTTTCGTCCTGCCCACCACCACCTCTTTCCGAGTCAGGGAACTTCGCAAAGGACTTAGGTAAGTGTCATTAATTTGAGTGATGGCGAAATAAGCTCGGCGCATTGCGATTGCTCCGCGGAATAGCTAGACGGTATCTTACTCTTCATTAATTTTTCGTGTGTGTGTGTGTAACTCTCTTCCTCCCTCCATGGCTCCTTTCCTTCGGTGGGAATTCGTGGTAGTTGAGCTGAAGAAGCCACAGCAACCTGCTGCGCTGACCGATTAAAGCATCAGGCTTCAACGAGAAGGCAGAAAACCTGTTAAGCGCCTGCCGACGACCGACTGCTACCGACGACAAAAGCGACGAAATTTGCCGGTGATCTATCGAGAAAGAGCTGGTCTTGGGCATTCGGTAGGATTAACTTTGACCTATCGAAGCAATGTGTTGAAGACGCTCGACAAAACACACTGTCACAGAGAGGAGCGCATGCGCATTCCATCACCGACTTGGGTGCCGGCTTCCCGTGCTTTGTGTGCCTTTTTCGGTGGTCGCAGCATTTAGCACCTGGCCACTTGTCAAGGGTAATTAAAGATAATTTGCACCGCGCGCGTAAAAGACTGTGTACAAATGCATTCCACATGCCGCGCTTGCTGACAATGCGCAATGAAGGTGAAGATTGGCAACATTGAGCCTGAAAATTTGTGTTTAATTTTCTCTCTACGAATTCAACGAATTCCTGGGCAGGTTCGTTAGGTTCGGTGGGACGTCGTTTCTTCTGTGCCAAGTGTATTTTCAGGTAGTTACACTTGAAAACTTTATTTAAAAAAAAATAAAGATGCGTGCATCTTTACTTCTGATAATTGAATTGCTGTTTCATCCTCACATAATACTCAAGAACTTCTATTTCTTATCTTAAAGTCATGTGATAATATCTTGGCTCTAAAACGGAATTAACAGCTATAATTAATGTTGAAACACGTTCTACCGTCAATTCAGCATAAATCAACCATTTTAATGACTTTTTATTACATACATCCCATAAAGAAGCATCGTTAAAATTTGCTGTGAAGCATTACTTCTACCTTTTGCCACGTTTTTTTTGTCGTATCTCTTCTCAAGCGTACCATGTTTGCCAACCCAAACTCACCGCCATGATTGGCATTATTATCTTAAAACACTTGTCCGGCTCTTCGTATCTCCCAGCGAAACAATGCTGATTAATATTGGCCTTTTAGGTGCCAGAAGTGATGTCAAACTTTGAAGGTTATTCAAGAACCTGACTGGCTACCAGGCTCAATTAAGAAAAGTGTGAAAATTGCAAAACAAAAAAAATATTATCTTTCGTCACACTGAGATTAGTTTACCATTTGCAGCCGCCGTATATTGGCTCAAATTCTCGTCTTACAGGGGTTTTCAGGGGTTCTCATAGCTGTGGGATACTTATTTGACTCTTTCTTATCGGAAATGAACTTTATGTGATGGGTATTGGATTCTATGGCACCCTTTGGGAAAAACGAATCGGAAATTCCTGTTGGATGCATCCAAAAAGAGTGCCGTAAAGTCCAACTTCTTTTAGAAAAAGTTCATTTGGTGTAAGAAAGAATCATGAGAGTATTCCATAAGTATGAGAACCCCTGAAAACCCCTGTATATGCGTTATTCTGCTAGTCATAATACAAAACAAACAAAAAATCCAAAAGTTCATCACATCCTCCACCTACCTTGTTCTGTAGTTACCCCGGCTTTGGGCTGCCTGGGAGCTGTTGGTCAGATTTTTCGAGGCTGTGCCGCGCGTCGCGGTGGTATTGTTCTGGGCCGAGAGCTGGCTCGCGCTGGTGCGGGGCAACCTTGGCGACGGGTTGCTCGAACGGCCGCGGGACGCCTGTGGCTGCGGTCCTCCGGTGGTGGTGGTGGTGGTGCTGGTGCCAGCGGCTAGGGCGGCGGCTAAGTATAGCAGCAGCAGCAGCGCCAGACAGCAGTAACTGGCCCTCCGAAAGGCCATCTCGGCTGTGGGCGGTCTCTCAGGGGAAAGGGTACGCGAAACGGCGGTGCAACGGAAGTGCCACCCGGAACGCTCTCACGCTCCTCCGACACAACGACAGCGTAGCGATCCCCGTACACAAACACTCTCCGATCGGCACCGCGATTGGGCCCAGCGTTAGTTCACTAGCAATCGCGTGAAATGGGTGGTACGCGGCTTTACCTTTTCGCTAACAAATTTTCACTACTAAAGTAAACTTTTTTCGGATAAGAGCAAAAGCAATGGTTCTCTATTGATTGGAATGCAAATGCAGATGAAAACCCGCTAATGAAAAGAAAGCTAATTCCGAGCATCTATCAATTAATAAAACCATGGTCGTATCCTTGTCGCAAACTTTTCAATTTCGGCCCCGCCTTCGCCTGCGCAAACAGCTTAATTACTAGCGCACCGTTATTCGGGTGTGGCTCATCAGCTCATCCATCACCTCCCCAATGTCACCGGATGTGCGTAAATCATCATCATTAGTGGCAAACACAGAACCGTTACACATTCGATTAATGTGTTCTCACCTTACATTTTTGCACCTGGTGGGGCTGGAGCAGCGGTGAAATGAGACTGTTCCGACCATGGTGCGATTTTTATTGTTTTCTTTCTTCTCTTTTGACTCTTCTTCTTCTCAGAGGGCGGACCAATCTCAGTAGATCCTTGACGGGGTGATCCGATGAGTGCACCAGCGGAGTGCTCGCTCCGGTTAATGGCTACTTGGGGGTGGTAAAAATTCTTCTACCCATCCTTAACGGCCGCTTGTAAATATCGACCATCCTCGCACCATCCGATGCCATCCGGAGATGGCCGAGAGCCAATCGGACCGAGAGTCCAATAAAAACCGGTGCGAAATTGACACCCAGCGAGCGTCCCCTTTCGGTGGTGTGTTTTATTTTCACTTGCACCCACAGCTGCTGCAGACACGTGCACGCTCAGCCCGCCAGAGTTTCAGGGTCTCGCGCTAAAGGAGCAGCAATTTAGCTCTCGGCGGGACCAATCATCCGAAACACGGTGGAGGCGCTCAGACGTGGTGAGGGAGTGGAAAGAGATGTCCGTGAAACCGTCGTGCGCTTACCTTTGCGAAGGGAAAATCATTACATGCCGGTGGCGGTGAAATTGGAGCAAACATTTATTGCTCTGCTACATTCACACACACACACATACGCTGTACAAGGAATGCGACTAGCTGCATTCACTTACGGTTGCAGCCCTGAACTAAGCTTGCAGCTTGGTGTTGTTCGTTTGGCGCGCATTGCTCATGTTTAAACACACTCGTGAGGATATTGTTTTAGGCGAGCAATGCAATGTACACACTAATTCGATTACAATTAACATGTTCATAGGAATGTTGGTATGTTTGATGTCGAAAATATAGCGGACGGGCTTTATAGCAAATTGAGCCTAGGTTTTTTTTTAAGTTTCTGAACATGAAACTTGCTTACAATTAAACCATATTCAAATTACCTTTCGACGTAATTAATACATCTTGAAATGACGATAAAATCCACCACGATTTCACAGCCGAAACTACCACGCACTGCCTGCTACTCTGCACCGAAAGAAACGTGGACGCTAAACGTCCTTGCCCTTAGCGAGGGCCGACCTAGTACACGGGCTCAGTTTCTGCGGTAGACACTGTATTTGTTCTCTCTCTCTCTTTCTCGTTGCTAGTGATGTAAATGCAGTTCGATGGGTATATATACAATGTGATGGTTGATGATGAACGAGGGTTGATGATTGTGGTGTCGTAGCAGTTTCTATTTTACTCGCGCGAAACAAACAAAACGATACGCATTTCTTCCGGTGCAGCGGTAAGCAGTACTGGCGGTAAAATCGGATGGATTCATAATATCGACCATGTTTTCGATGCTATTTAATTAACAAACAAAACGGCATACGACTCAAAACGGTTTGTTTCGGTTCGAACACGTCGAACAAATCGAAAGACTTCAATGCACGAGCAAGTAACGAAAGTGTAGTGTCCTCAAGCAATGTCTCGTTTGCGAGCGGACATGTAATTGGCACACATTACAACCCGATATCTTCATCAGCAACACACTCTTTACTCAGTGCATAACTTTACATTTCATTCGTTTATTTTTTTTTTTGTCTCTCTGTTACCCAAATGTCCATTCTTCACAAAACCCCACAACCAATCGACCGTTTAAAAAAACGTCCCACCGTCTGCGAATGCTTAAACGTCTTGTTTAAAGTTGTTCCCCCATTCCTACATCCCCCCTTCTTGATATGCTGCACTTTTTATCACTTCCCATCGCATCGCCCGATTCTGTCCGGCCCTTCGCCGTGAACTCTCTTTCGTTCCTTCCCAGTGCGATGGGTGTATACCGTTTTCTTTCTTCATCTCGCACAAAAGAGCGCACGCCCTGAAAGGTCACTGTCAATACGCGAGCGCATGATTTACGGCGTAACGCTTCCGTTAACTCACTGCCCTTGAGGTACGAAATCAACCAGCCACCCCTTTGCCTGCACGACCCCGCGGTCCAAAAAGGTGTCCAATCAGTCGCAACGGGCGTCAACACAAATCAACTGCTGCTGGATAGCGATGGAGCTGTTTAGCATACGACCAAAAAGAAACAATACAAGTATCAACGGTTAAAGTGTTTGTCGTTTAAACAAAAAGGAACCACACTTGAACACGTTCTACGATGTACAACCAAACTAAGAATACTGTAAATTGTGTTTTATCATTCAGGAAGCTAAAAATTAAACTCAGTATGTCTTCCAAAAGATGTAGTCCTGCCAAAACGAGTGCAGCAAACGCGTTCACGGGGCGTCCCTTAGGTTAATAGCAACCTTTCGCACAAATGGCAGTGTCGTAAACTGGTGCAAAATCTTATCTTGTGCCAACGTGCACACACACCTGCACTGCTCTGCGCCCCGTGCCTGTCGCAAAACGCCGCGTACGCAATGGGACACCACGTCGCTGGGCTTTGCTGCAGGGTTGTTTTGATGCACTGTGTTTTTTTCACTTCATCTCGCTACTTCTCGTAGTTTAAAAATGTCAGCCCGGCTCCCGAGCTACAGGGAGGCTGTAGCTGCGCGTAATCTCTCGACGTAACATAACAACTGCGCGTGCTGCGGTGACATTCTCACCCCGTATTCGCTTGTGCCCTGTGCGCCACTGCTAGTCCTGGGTACTGCTGGTGTGTCTATCACACTATCTCCCTCTCTCTCTCTCTCTCTCGTGTGCTCACACACACGCACGCTGGCCACAACAGTGCTGCCTGGTGACGGTGACATTGACAGCTTTGACCATAAATATCAGTGCGTCAATAAATCGCTGCGGCGCGGTTTCGGTTTCGAGCGCGGCGAACGTGAGACAGGGCTCGTAGTAAGACTCCAAATGGCAGTTTATATTAAACTAACCCGTTGAGGGGGACCTGCTGTTCCAGATTGAAGCTAAAATGTTTACCACCTTTCCCCCACCATCCAGATCTAGATGTGTGAAAAATGATCGCTAAAGATACTATGAATGTTATACGCGGCATATTCTTAGAACGTGTGTAAAGGCTTTCACTGAACATCTTATGCTTTTTCCAAAAAAAAAAAATTGTGTTGTAACATTCACAAATAGATATACGAAGGTATTTCTCACTTCCTCAAAATCTGTACAGAAAACAATGCGGCCCAACACTCGAGTGTCATCCACTCTACCCAGTACCTTACCGGACGGTAGGCGTGGGAGTTGCTTCCGGAAAAGAGATCTCTCCAACTGCCAACTGCTGGCCTGGCAAGGCGTCACTAATCTGCCGTGTGCTGCTGGTACCGTTCGAATGGCACGCCAGGCCCTCAACTCCCAGCCACTGATGTCCAGCCTGGGAACGAAAAGTGGTTCAAAACACAAACCGAGCACGACACTCGCAGCCCGCAGAAGTCCCGTAATAACGTGTCATAATAACTGCCCACCCCTATACCGCACCGGGCCACCGAGTTGTCGGTTTTGTTCCAAAGTCGTTCCAGCGCAGCAAAGAAAACTAGCGACGACCAGCGCCACGCAAACTACCGGCGGCGGGGCGGCACTTTCTATTTTCCTTTGCGTTTGTCGTCTGCCACGGCGATCACGCACGGCCGGTGACCCTGTCCCGTTCGTACCACCACCACCATCCTGCCTGCCTGCCAGTCCAGTGGTGCTCCCTTGCACATGCTCTGCCAACGGACACACCGGGTTGACAACTTCCCGCAGTGCGCAGACTCCGTGCGGGGAGAAGCAAAACCAAGAAAGAAAGAAAAACAACAACAACACGTCGCATCTCTCATCTCCGACTGCCGCTGGACGCTGGAGGATGAAGTGAAAAATAAACAAACCTCCAAACATTATCATCATTATCGACGATCGATCGATCGATCGCCGGCATCGCCGTGGGGACGGCATCAAAACGGGAAGTTGGCGAAAAAAGAGCCACACACACAAACATTGTCACACACATACACACTTGTGTCACCGGTGGAGATGAATGCTGCGTTTGGAATACAGAAGGCACCGTTTGTCCGGCGCACTCGGTTGAAATAATCGGAAATCCTGTCCCCAAAGCCGGTAGGGAACAGCACACGCACGGGGGCTTGCGAAACAGCTTGCAGGGAAAAGCAAACGTACAGCAGTGGACGGCATCAGGGGGAGGGGGGTAGACGGGACAAGGGTAAGATAAATCACCTTTGGCACCAGCCTAGCTCCTCCTGCGCGGTAAAGAAATCGCTGCTGTCGGTGCGGAATCTCGCGCGCGGTACGGTGGAAAGCGAAGACAAACGCCAACTGCTGCGACAAGGTACGGATTGCATGCGGCCCATCGAGTTTGATAAGCATTTTCAATTGACTAGCGATCACGCCGATCCTTCAGTGAGTAGTGTGTGCTCGCTAACGAACTAGGAAAGCTAATTTTATTCCGGAAGTTATGCTAAATTCGTTTTGCTGCAGCATTGCACTTAGTTATACGTCGTTCACGTTTGGGATTAATCCATGCATTCACACGTGTTACTGATAAGTCGGTGTGTTACTGATACTGTTTTGCAACTCGAACACGAACTTCTGTCACTTGCACACTTTTGGTCAGTATTACATAGCTTCACTATCACAGCAAGTAAAATATTCGGAAAACCCTATTGTACTCCTTTTGCACGAACACCACAGTGGACCGGTCAAACACTCTGATTTTGCAATTCGTATATCACTCTCCTCAAAATCTTAGCTATACGTGGGGGATCATACTTTTGGAAAACGCGCACACACACACACAAAAATCACACTCGCTGGCAGTTGGCTTCTCGATCGTACATTCAGCCTTGTGTTTTTACGCTTTCCTCAAAAAATTTACCTTCTTCAAATCACCGCGCAATAACTTCAGCTTTGTCACGTTACAAACACCCAGCCAAAAAAAGGCAGGGAGAAAGAGAGCTCGACTGTTCGGAATCGTACGGCACGCGACAAAAATACACGCGACGCACCAGTAACGCGTTATAACACACTCACACGTGGGGCCACGGGAACAACAGTGCGACCGATGCGGACCGTAGTTCAGCAATTTCTGCGCCTAGCAGCCTGCTGCTGGCCATTCGTTCGCTGCTTGGTGGAGATTGTGTTTCCCACCATGCACACACACACTCCCCACGCCATCCGCGGGAGCGCTCACGATTGCAGTGCGAATTATGTGCGCTCCCCCCAGAGCATTCACACGATCGCGCGATCGATCGCGCTCTCACTTTTGCTGTAGCGTTTGCTCACGCTCAATGCTGGCGTAGCATAACTCACATCTCGCGCAACGAAAACCGCGCGATTCGCTCTCACTTTCGTTCGGTTGCTCGCTCTTGGCTGACGATCTTCGCCGTCTCAGCATCCGCGCAGGGTCTCGATCGCTCATGGGGTAGCGTGCTCTCCCGGTGAGAGGAAAAGCTCCGTCCGAAAGCTTTTGAGTGAGAAAACAACAGTAAACTCGGAGCGTAGTGCATCGTTGTGCCAAATGGTGCTACTATACGGAGTGCATCGGGAGAGCTTTTATGTTGACATGCATTTTAAATGGATTTAATTAAAAATAAATGTCGTGTACAATCAAGTGTTAATAGAAAGTTTCTCAAAATGTCTATACAGCTGACTGATTTATCGTAGATAATTATTTATATGTTATGAAGCCATTTATTATTTAATGAAATTATCTTTCAAACAGTACAAATTCTTCTTTTAAAATCAACTCAAAGTGCAATCACACTGATTTGTTTTTTTTTCTAATTTCAACAATCTATTGAATGCGAACAATGTTTATCCGTTTGCAATAGCAAATAACAGCCCACCAGGTGTGAAAATCAGTTCCATCCACTAACCGCCATCACCATCAATCGAGTGAGCGGTTAAATCGTAAAAATTAAAAATCAATTGCCCTAACCAACACACTCACACGCACACAAACTGATTGATTGCAACCCGGCAGGTGGAACGTACTATTTGCTAAATCCTCGCACGAAAATGGCAGATATCGGCTCGCACGTTCGCCCCGATATATCTTGGGCAATCATTTTCGCACCAGCCTTCAAAGATGAAAAGCCCCATCGTAAACCAAAACACTTGGCCGTATTATTTCATGATTCTTTTTTTTTTCTCGCGTCCTCTACGCACTACCACCCTTCAATCCCGTGCCTTTGATATGAATATCAGCCGCTAAGAAGACAGACACGTTGCAGCAATTATAAGCGCTTTAACGGATCCCCGAGCGATGCAGCTTGCAGTGTGTGATGCATATTGTTTCTTATCCGATCTTAGTGCATCGGTACGCGATCGTCTTCATGGGCGTGTGTGTGATTGAGACTAGACTTTCCATGGACTTTCCAAAAAACCACAAACACACACACGTAATACATCCTCACAGCACGTTCGATTGATCCTCCAGCAGCCGCCAAACCGCAGCCGGCCACTTTTACCTTAATTTCTTCTTAATGACCATTAAGCTACTTTTCATGCATCCACAGCCGCAAATACCATCCGTCCATTTCCTCCTCCCACCCCAGGGAAGGGGGAATACGCATCTCCAACGGTGGTGGAAGCACTTACGACTGCCTGCGCTCTTGGGCAAACTGCTTCATCTGCAGCGGTCGCGGTTGATCTACCGATTAAAAAACACGACATCCAATAATCAGCCCAGCCAAAAGCTGCCTGCGAACGTTCCATCACTCAAGCACGGCGTCGACGCCGCGTGGAAACCCGTTTAGCAAAGATCACGCTGGCTCTCCGGTGTGGCGGCGGAGCGTTCCGTTTTGCGAGCTGGCCGTTTCCTCGCCGTGTTGGAAAATTTCGTTCGCAAACCCGCAGAAAGCGAGATTGGATGAGTTGCGCTCGCAGAGGTGCAAAAACGCTTCGCCTGCTTTTCATACTTTCTTCACACGCACGCACGCTGGGACGGGAGCCTGGGCCCCTTGTACGCACGAACGCGCAAATCGGAGGAAAATGCACCCGGTGCGGTATGCCCGATCGTTTAAGGCTGTACAAACGATTGTTTCACTCGTGTTTCACTTGAGGGTTAGACGATAAAAGGGTCCAATGGTTTTACCTAGGTGCACTACGAGGCTGAAACGAAAAATCAGTAAATTATGTTAATTGTTGTTTCTGTTTGCTGCAAATCCTTTCTCACGTCAATCATACATGCTGGGCTTAAGTAAACACAAGGGAAAGGTATTTCAAAATCTTCTATGTCTTGCTATGATAAATATGAAGTGAGACTTTAGTACATGATTTTAACATTAGTAAACTTGCCAACAAACCTCTTTTATTGTAAAATCAATTGCATATCTTATCTTGTTGTAGATAAGACATATTTTTAAATACTATATTAATATTTTTAATAACATTTAATAATATTTTCACCTACTTATCAATTACTCTATTTATAAAGTATAGATACAACAATCTTGTCGGCAACATTTTTAAGTATCTGTGGGAAACGAACAGCTGCCAGCTTAACGACTAGAGGCGCCTCTTGCTCCTCATGACATCAAGAGCCGGGCCGAAAGAAATTCGCTACCTGTGCGCCATGATATCACCCACCTAATGATTTGTTTTCGTGCTGCACCGTTTTTGTGCGCAAAGGGAACAGGTTTTGTTTACATTTCACCGAAAAACCCCCATCATCCTGCACCAACAGGTTGGCAATCTACGCCCTGCCGAAGGTGGAAAGGACACCCCGAAACTCCCGTATTGCATAACGCAACGTTCTACGTTTTCCTCCCATTGCCGGCGGTATGGACAACCCCCGGCATAAGCCAACATAAAAAAAAACTCAGTAATGAGTGTGATAATGGAGGTAGTTTAAAAGTTTCCTGTGTGTGTGCGACTTCTTGCCCTGGCGGCTGCACTTTTCCTCTTCGCTCTTTCATTTATTTGCCATTTATTGAAATACTTTCCTTAAGGTAGCTTTTTTGCTCTCCTTGTCTCGAATCTGGGAGAGACCACCCGCCCGGGCATCAGCTTTCCTCCCCTTCCACCTCTTCCTTTTGGCGCGGTGTGGCAGCCTGCGTGTCACCAGACGCCGACTTTCGCGCGAATGATTGATTATGTATGAATCTGCCCCTTTCTCATTTCGCGTGCGTGTGTGGGGCCGCTTTTTGGAGCCGCTTTTCTTTGCCACTCAAGATCCGCAAGACTACCCGGGGCTGTATGAGCGTGTGTGTAAGAGTGTTTTTTCCCTCTAGATAGTGTGTATGCAGCTTACCACCCTGACCACCAGGATGTACGCACCGGTACTGTCCAACACAAGGGCAGATCAATTTCACTCTCAACCATAGCGAAAGAGTTGAGAGTGCAAAGTATGGCGTGCGAGATAAGATTGAGATAACGCCACGCATCCGAGCGCCATCGGCGTAGGATTGATTAATGATTCCGTCAAGTGAGATTCCGGTACAAACAGTAGGTCAGAATGGTCAAACTAAAATGCTCAGCATGCCCCACCTTTATGTTCATAATTGTACATGCTTGCATAAATTTGTAGCATAATTAATTTTAACACAAGAGGTACGCTTTGTCGCGCTGCGTAAGTCTGCAGCATTTACCTAAATAAATTTAACTACAATTGTACCTTCTTGGTGCTAAGCATGATTACGACGAAAATACGAATTATAATCTAAACAAAGCCATTTTATTTTTGCTGACGTAAGCCGAGGTTCTGGCGTCAACTGCGCAAGCCCAGCTGTTGGTCATAAAGCCGTCATAAACAGTTCACCACATGCGTACGGTCGGCAAGCGACAGCGGTCAGTGAAAGTGAATCCAGCTGTAGGCGAAACGGTGTGTAACAATAACGGATAGATAGATCCCATTAAGATAAGGGCTGGACTACGAGCCTGCACATGAGCAGCGTTTGTTGGTGTTTTTCAGCCCAATGCAGCGATGACGACTGTTTTATGGGCTCGTTGTGTGTTATTTCATTTATTTTAATTTTTTATATTTAAAATATGTTCAATCAACCCCTTCAAACACCGTGATTTTGTAAGAAATATTTCTTTCATTTTAAATTTATTTTTTAAAAATTGGTTCACTTTCTTACGTTTCCCTCCGATCGCGTGACATGATCGACGCGGAAGCGATGACGAATACGGTGATTTTTTTTTTTGCAACGGTTTTACGTGACATTCCAGAGCGGTAGCAACAGAGATGTCAGGAAATCCCGTAACCTCGTCCGGCACAAACACAATCGTACAGCAATTCCGTTTTACACACGCTGGCGAATTTTTCCTTTCCTCATAATTGCTCACGGAAATTGCACAACCATCTTATTTTTTCGCCCCAAACATACACACGTACCACAGACGTGTGGTACCTGATTGGTGGTGGTGTAGTTTTTTTTTTAGAACATCCCGTTCAAAATCGTGACCCACAAACATCATACACGCCGGAAGCATTGTCGCTCAAACATATCATTCAAGCGGTAAAGGTGAAGATTCACCATCAAGAATAAATCACAGCGCCACGCAATCCGTGTGAATAGGGAAAGGAAAATTCATCCATCACAAGGCAACGGCAGCCGGCCGCCTAATGCACACCAGCACCAGCATAATGAAAAGCGACCTTCCCATGATAACCGCCTTATGACGAATAGGGGTCGTGCGTTGACGTCGAAACGGTGAAAAGGGAAAGATCGGTGACTGAAAACGGAACGAAACAACAGCCAGCACACAACAGCCGGATTGCGAATGGAAAGAAAACCGCCAGTTTCCGCCAGTTAGTCACCAGTCCGTCAGTCACGTGCAAACAATCCCATTTTTCTCTCTTTATATATTTATGTAATAATGACACAGACACTCTTTCTCGCGTCTGTGTCTGGGCTGTAGGGAATAATGGAAAAGCTCAACCTTATGACAGCACATACTGCCATACTTTAGGTGCTATCTTTAAACACAAACATATCAACAAAAAGGACCATTTCTGTTCATTCTGTGAGCGTTGGAGTGTTAAAGACATTTGGTGGGCTGGAATGGTAGGGCTAATAAAGCAGTGCCATAATTCTAATGAGCGAGGCTAATAAATTTTCATCAAGATAAACAAAAAGACAATTTCTATGATATAATACATCCCGTATGTTTATACAGTCTGCGCAAAAAAAACAAAACAAACAAACAAAAGCCCGAGCAAACGATAACGAGCCACAGCTGATCATGGTTAAGCACAGCGAAAGGCAACGATGGGAGAGCAAAAAAGGCCCTCCATCCGCATCATATGCCTTCCCGCAAAAGCCCCCCAAGCATCCATCATGGTCGGTGTGAAGCAAACGTCAAAATCAGCACCAATGACTTCCCGTTGCAGAGCGCATCATAAAGATACGAAACGACTTGCGCGAAAGTACAAGCGACGAACGTACGTGTGGTGCAAAAACATATACCATACATATATCGAACGGAGAAACTCGTCACGGTGCAACGGATGGCAGAGGCAGCAGCAGCAGCAGCATCGTGTCATGTGTTGCCGCACCGGGTGTGTGCGATTAAGCGGTAACGAAAAATGTGGACGGTTTAATAAAGCAAATAAAGTTGTGCAGCAAATTAAAGCCACACAACGACGGCGATAGCAAGGAAGAAGAATAAACCAGTGAAACGGCGCGGCTCGCACACGCTGTGACCCATTTGGGGTGCGCGGGAAGCGGACGAGTAAAATAATGAAAATTCGTAAAATAATTTCGCCCGGCTAGCGACGGTGCACTTACCAGTTGCTCTGTTTGTGGCAGTATTGTTTTCACCGTATTGGGACGTTCAATTACTTGCTGCACGGGCCGGGCCGGGGCACGGGACGGTTGCAAACAATCTTAGACACTTACACGGAAGGAGAAAGTTCTCGCTCCAAATACAGCGCAACGAGAGAAAGGGTTGGAAATCTCTGATCGGCAGGCTGTGGGTAAACCATGTTTATGATCTAGTTTTGCACTGTTTTCACGTCTGACTGAGGAGCGCATTATTATCCGTATAGTTTACACCTGCCTACGAACCTTGTTTGCACAAAACGACAAGGAACTGATTTTGAATTAAACTAGGGAATCATTTGAATTTATTTAATTGTAATTGGAATTCAAAGTTGGTCCTCGTAAATATAAATTCCGACTACATTAGCACATACAATGTATAATTCTTGTCAGTAATTTAAATTGACACTTGTATCCTGGCCTGTCATATGTTTGGAACTATACGCCAAACCACATTACTCCTCAGTTGCAAACCAAGCCACCTATCCAGGAAAACATTTCGCTACAATGTATTTGATGTAAAAGTACACCAAAGTGTTGTGCGATCGATCATTTTATACATCACTGACCGTTGCTTTTCCAGCACCGCAACCGAAGTATCCCAGCTCTGAAACAAAACCATCGTTAATTGATTGGCAACGGGCCCGGCTGTGGTTGATTATCTAATTTTAATTAATAAAATTTTCACCGCACCCCAAACACAAACCGTTGACTAGCGCGGCCACCGCTAGTACTTAGTACGGTGTGCGGCTTCACATAAAAAGGTTTCCCACTTACTTGCCAATTCAATGCATTCTTCTTCTCCATCCCTCTGGCAGCAGAGGGGCGGTTGCGACCCACCAAAACGTTGCTGGTCAAATGGTTTTGAGCGCAAAGAGCACGCAAGAGCGAACTGACGATGCGTACGCGGCATTAGCACGCGCTGGCCGCGAATTGGTCAAGCAATGATGGATCACGGCGGCAATAAAACGGTGTGCGAAAGATTTGGTAGCGTAGGTGGCGTACACAGGCACGTTAATCGCCAATCGTAACAAGAAACGTCTAATCGAAGGAAACGATCTTGGCAGCACGCACCCGTCTCTACGAATGCATTCCACTGCGGGTAATGAATGTGAGTTAGATTTGAGTTTTTTTTTTGTATTTTCCACCGATGGATTGGCACGCTTGTAAGCAAGGATGAAGCGCGGTATGCGTGGGCGAGTATCTTTGCTCGAGTGGTGCTTGTGCAACACCTTTAACGCGTAAAAGGATGATAAGATCTGACTCTGAAAGTACAAAGTAAGTTGGAATTATTTCAAAATTACGATCGATCAGCGACCGCGGTCGGGTTGATCGTTTTCCTCGAAAGTGAAAGTGCTGGACGGATGATGAATTAACACGCACGTTCTGACAATAGATTTTTACACTTTCTTACCAGTGGATCATGCCGTTATGTTTAACCTAGTGACTTGGTTGATTAATTCATTACGACATCAGATCACCGGTGCTGGTGATAATTATAAAACCATTTATTAAATTTATGGTAATTACCAGTCGTATGTTTATGCAAAATTTAAAAATTATAAATCTTCAAACGGATTTCATGTTCCGCTGTTGCTTCTTTAAAAAGTATGTTCTTTATCCTTTTCTTTTGAAGCAATCATTTGAAAACTATGAATGGTGGTAATCGATTAAACAAAGTTTTTCTGTAATTTAATTTTACCATATGCAAACTAACACAAGCAATCAAGTACTGCATGCACATTTACGTATTGAAGACGCCCAAATCTATGTTCAAGCTCAAGCAGCATAGAATGATTTATTATCATATTTGTACATTATTTCTATAAACTGAGCCCACACAACTCAAAAGCCACACATAAAGTATACATTATTAAAATGCATAAATAACTATTTTTAAAGGCCAAAAGGCTCAAAGACTCTATAAAAACCACTACTTTTAAAGCTTGCAACACATGCTATGGAAACAACATTCTTCAATGTATGCTTCAAACAGTTAACCCGAACACATCTGATGATGTAATGTGGGAAAATTATGCTAACAAGCAAAGTTGGTAGTGAATATAAAAAGGGTTTTTTGAATAGCCGCTGTAAAAACTCTTGAATTTACATACAATTTCAAGTACGTCTGAAGATCGATACACTCAAAGCGGAAAATCGGCACATCGAATTATGTTAAGTAATGCTGCGCACTGTACCTCAAAATTGATAACAATTTAAGCATCATAAAATAAGATTTCGAAAGCAATTGGTGATGAAATGGTGAATCGCTGAATGGAAGACCGCAGCTTTCGTTGTTCATTTTCATTATTATAGACAAGCTTAGAGCTCCATTAATAAACTTGTGTTGCGCCAGATGGGTAAATTGTGACAATTTTACAGAGGACAATTATAATATAGCTTATTTTACCAACAAAAAAAAAACAAAAAATACGTATGTTGTATTAAACATATGTCTACCGGAAAGATGTAAGATAACTCAAAAACAATGATTATACATCCTTATTGCCGCATACCTTTATGTTGGTAAAACCCTCTCGCTCATGCTGCAGTCCGGCTGCAAACCCTCCAAAAACGAGCTGTTAAATGAAGCATAATCACTTGTCGGGTTCGTTTTAAAATTGCGTTCGTTGACTATCGAATCCAAAGTGCCTCCCCCCCCTCCCCCCCCCCCCCCCCCCCTCCCTTTCAACCAGAGTGTCCCGTGCATCGCATCAACAAACCACCACTCAAAACTCGCTTCCTCAAGCTCACAACAGGTTGAGGTACCTTCGACAAGAGATTCGGGGCATGCGTTATGTATGCATGTTATGATAAACATTAACACGACGCAACGGTGAGCACGACGCTTCCCTTTTTTATGCATCGTTGATCAAACGCATGCCCACCGCTGCAAGGGAGCACCCGCCGACAACAGCCACCCGAACAGCAAGCTGAAGCAATAATCGCAATAATTATGTTCGAACAAAATCGAATCAGCCGAGGCAAACGATTTCCTCCCGAAACCCCGGCAGCTGCTTGTGCGGACCATTTTTCGAAGGACTGCCTCTGTGGAGGGCTGTATACGTACATTAAAAACGGTTCATCGGCCGCGTATTGCTTTGATTGCTTACAAAAAGGAGGAAGATGCCTTGTCCTATGTATGTTTATGCTCGACGCATAAAGAAAGTTTGCTGCCCGGAAAAAGGAAGGATGTTTTTCGATCGGCAAATTGGCCGGCCGCCAAGCGCATCCCTAAAGGAACCTTCATACATCCGAGTTGGTTTTGCTGATGGGGGGGGTTTCCTCCTCCTCTTCTTCCTTCTCCTGTTGCGCACATGTACCGCCTGCCGGGCATCGAATCCGTTCTCATGCTCTATAATTAGCGCCACCACATGAGGTAGCCGTTGCGCAAAGGGTGCAGCGGACTATTCCAACTTTTGCCGAACAACCATTTAACAACCCATCGGCAAAGGCGAGGCGTACAAATCGCGCGCCCATCACTGCCCACACCGCAAAAACCACCGCCCAGGATGTGATGTACTTGTACTTGCTGGTCGGTAGGTATGCCTTGTTGCTGTTCTTTTTTTCTTCATACCGCCGTGCACTTGCACTTTTAAGCCGAGCAGATTTTTCAACCCTTTTTGCTTGTTCAACATGGGTTTGCATTCTTTCTTTTTGTTTGCTGTTTGCATACATTTTCCTTCCCCTTTTGCAGGTACGATTACTTTCACTTGAAAAAGCAATTGCGCACAACAAAAAATCGAAACAAAACAATACCCTCTGCCAACAACCGGGGGAGCTCAATAAAAAGTCAAACAAAACCGCACACATGCATTGGCAGCGTATTGCATTGACCTTTTTCGGGTGGTTTTTTTTTGCGCAGTGCCAAGCCACAAAGCAGAATCATTGCTTCAGAGTGTGTGCGCGAGCGCGCACATTGATCGATAAGATCGGCCGATAATAATTACACGGTACCGGTGTGTAATGTTATCCTTTCCTTTTGCCGAACGATATGATCGTCCTACTTACATTAACAAAGCACTGTGTGGTCTGCTTTCGTTTCCGACTGTGGCACATCATTTCTTGGATTATTTGTATTCCCACGTGACGTAATGAGGCTTAGCATTGCTGTGATCTTGTTTTGTGTTATTTACTGCAGATCAATTGAGCATAAGTGGGCAGATCACGTGTTTGTAGTAAAAAAATGGTATGCTCATGGAAAACCCTTTAACATTAATCTACCTTCAAGTTCAGAAGTCTACATCAACTTCTCTTAAGCTCATGAAGAAAACACAATCCAAACTAAGCTAAATAAAACTTATGCTGAAGCTAGCCCAGGATGAACATCTGGATAGCGAAAATAATAGCGACCGAGGGTAGAATTTGATAAATCTCGCTCCGTTTAGCATAAATTTGAATATTAAACAAGAGCGTCGGTTGGTGTGGCTGCCCTGTCAAGAACTAAATTGATCGAACGATCCAGTGACAATCAACACGTCCCATCGGCTCGGTTTCGGGCCGCTCCGGCCGACATTTCTAGCAAAACTGTCCAAAAATCCGGTTGCTGGCAGCAAAGAATGGTGGAATGGTTTTTTGACGAGCCTAAGGTTGCGGTAAATAACACAGAAGAGACCTAATACCTTGGTGTTACAGCGGGAGGGGAAAACCGACGATGATACTAATCTGTTTCCCGACTAAAACCTGATTTTGATTAGCAGCATTATAATGCGATTGCGATTGCGATGATTTTAAACAATGGTTATGCTTACTTTGTCGATTGATATTAAGTCACAAGAGATGAGTTGAGATGCGATGAGATGATTTGAGGCGATCTAGTGGTCTAATAGTTTACTCGCAGGCTCCTGCAAAGGCCGAACAAATGATTTGATTCCTATTTAAACAATTTTGAATACTAATGCTACTATTTCCAGCTACTAAGCATGAATAGGTCAATAAGCCTTTTGTTGACGCTTCGCTTGGATGTCAAATGATAACTTGACGAAAGTGAGTTTCGTCAAGTGAGAATGATCACGGTAGGAAATGATGAGTAGCGGGTGAGTTGCCACTCGCGTGGGTGGCAATCATAGAAAAATTATAAATAGGGCAACATAATGAATACACTTTCTCTTGCACCTATAGAGTCACATAGTCTTACATGTGACTTGGTAGATCGTTTATCCCAACGCAAACCACTATCCCATTTATGCGTAAAGCCTGATAAAAAATCACAAATATATCAAAATGTGTGCATTAATCAAATTGCATGAGCAACTGGAGACCAGAAAAGAACCTAAGGTTTCATATGGTAGTCGGAAGAATTTTGATTGTGATAAAATCGGTACAATTATCTGCTACCTCATGACAAAAATGATAAAAATAATGAATTCCAAAGAAAGCAAAGCTTTTCCCAATTTCACTGTTTGCATCATCCTTTCCTGTAATCATATTAAAATCCAAACATCGTTACACAATAATATTTCCATCCCCGGTCCTCCAAAAACATAGACTCAATCTGTCGTAACCTGTTAAGACAATTTGCCAACGATCAGAAACAGCAGATTTGGGCAGATGAAGGAAAGATTATTGTGAAAAACAACCTAATCGCGGTGATAAAAGTTGAAAGTAATTAAAAACAAATAAGCAACACAAAAAACTAATCGCCATATCCCTGGGCAATACATGTATGGGCGTGTGTGTGTAGTCGAAATACGTACGCATTTTTGCCAGATGCTACCTTATTGCTTGCTTACGGGTGTTGCAACCCATCCACTCCAATCCAATCCTAACACCGTCCGTCCATCGTAAACGGCAAAGGTTTAGCTTTGATATCGAACTTCTATCTTTTTCTCTCTCTCTTTCTCTATTCAACGCCCTAAGGCAAAGCAGCGGGCTAAAACACACAAGCTTGCCACCGTCATGTACACCGGACAACTGTTAGCCTTTCCCCCTTGTCGGTTGCCCGGTTTCGGTAGCTCAGAGCACGCCACCACTACAAAGTGGTTCTACTTCGGCGCTCGATTACGGAGGATGTAAGCATTGACGTCGTCGTCGGGGTCGGCTTTTTGGCGGGGCCCCGGGGGCCGCAATGCATTCGAATCAGCGGGTCAGCGAAGGAGTGAAGAAGAAAAAAGCGAACAACAACAAGCTGCTGAAATGTATCACCAAGGCGGCTACACATCTGAACCGACTGGGCCTGTCGATTTGATTTCTCCTGATTCGGTGAGTTATAACTTCCTGCCCGGTGGCGGCCAAGTACCAAGTACCAACCATTACCGCCCAGCACTGGTTGCGAAGCCCCGATCGAAGTATCGAGAGCTGTGCTGCTAGATTTGGTGTGACGCAGGGGGGGGGGGGGGGGAAGGAAATTATCGCTACGAAGAAGGCTCATCACACCTGATGGGCCTTTTATTGCGCAATTAAAACACGACGCGAGTACCATATTTTATTACAAACCCCTGGGCCAACAGGTTGACGCAGAAGTAGTGTACGATGCGTTGTGTGCGTTTTGTGCCAAACTGTGTGCAATTGGTTTGATGTTTGCTAACGCAGGCTTAGCTTTAATGAACGTTAAAGTTTTATATCAAGCTTAGGCTAATTCGTTCGCCAGAGTTTTGAACGAAACACAAAATGGAGAAAAAAGCATCCATCCTCTCAATCGCAAACCAGGTCAACGGGAATTTATTCACACAATTTCTCGAGTGGCTCACCATAGCTCACCTTTCAATAATTCACTTATGCAATCAGTGCAATAGTTTCGTTGAGCTATTTAATCAAAAAACGCT
>KI919292.1:75128-101279 GCA_000473525.2 Anopheles melas | reverse complement strand
ATCGAGAGCTGTGCTGCTAGATTTGGTGTGACGCAGGGGGGGGGGGGGGGGGGGGGGGGGGGCAGGTAAGTTATCGCTACTAAGAAGGCTCATGACTCCTGATTTGCCTTTTATTGCGCAATTAAAACACGACGCGAGTACCATATTTTATTACAAACCCCTGGGCCAACAGGTTGACGCAGAAGTAGTGTACGATGCGTTGTGTGCGTTTTGTGCCAAACTGTGTGCAATTGGTTTGATGTTTGCTAACGCAGGCTTAGCTTTAATGAACGTTAAAGTTTTATATCAAGCTTAGGCTAATTCGTTCGCCAGAGTTTTGAACGAAACACAAAATGGAGAAAAAAGCATCCATCCTCTCAATCGCAAACCAGGTCAACGGGAATTTATTCACACAATTTCTCGAGTGGCTCACCATAGCTCACCTTTCAATAATTCACTTATGCAATCAGTGCAATAGTTTCGTTGAGCTATTTAATCAAAAAACGCTCTTTAACGTCTTCCAAGTGCGCTCCAAGCCGTCCCCAGTCGTCGCTAATGAGATTATCTCATCGGACAAGTGGAGACCGAACGAAACTGGAGCAAATGGTTCGCCATCTTCCCCTTCCCCCTGCAGTTGGCTCCATTTGGTACTACTACTACTACTTCTTACTGTACCAACCTGGGACGGAACGCAAATCGAAGATAAAAACATAAAATCGTCACTCGAGTCGGGGTTCGTCGTTTGTGTGCCAAATGCAATCTTTCGTTGCTCGCCCGTACGGAGGCGAAGGTAAATATTGATACCCGGTTCGCGCCGTACCGAGCAGGCAGGCAAGCAATCAAATATATATTGCCATCGGTCTGGCCTGAAACCGTGAAATAAGTGTATCTTTTGTGTATGCTCAGACTGTGGGTTTCTTTCAACCAGTTTTTTTTTTGTTGGGGGGAAGCAAAAGCACCTCACCACTTCCCATTAGTGTGGCACACTCGGACCGCCCGGGACACAATAAATAAAATGCACGCACAATTTTCAACCGAAAAAGAAATGCACACACCAACCACATCTTGGACAACGCGCTTGAACGAACGACAGTCGATCCATTAGGACATATGGGACCCATCACGCAAAATGGGTGGGAAAAAATAAACAGTCGCCAACCACCAATCGCCCTAAACTACAGACCTAGTGCGCTGAAAAGACGTCGCCGAGAGAGACAGCCGAGAAAGCAAAAGAAAGCAGAGTAAAACATAATTTGTCGTTGACATAACTTTTATAAACAAATCAATCTACTTTCTTATCGCCGATATAAATCTTTGGTGCACCTCTCCGGGCGTCTCCTGACTGGCTCTGGCTGGGCGTGTTGTAAACCTCACGATGTGGGTATGTGGGAACGTGGTGAGTGGCGGTGAGTGGCGTTGGCGAGAGAAAAAAAGAAGTTAAGTAAATAAATGGGTTGCGCCGGTGTGAAGGTTTTTCTTTTCCAACCAGCTTGTCTGTGCCGGCGCTGGGTTTTTGGGCATATTCCGGCACGGAAAGTGGTTTTAGCACTGGAAGTGAAGCACCGCCGGGAGGATTGTTGCACAATCGAACGGCACCGAACGGCGAACGCCGGGTACGCGTGCGCTTAATTTGCTGTGCATGTGCATGCTCTAACAATGTTGCCTCCAGGTTCCTTCTTTACACGCAACAGATGTTGAAATAGTAGCCCAGCGAAAAGGGGAATCAGTTCGTGTAAAGTAATATAAATCGACTCATGGCGTTTATACGACTTACATGGATAGGATGTATGCAGTGAAATTGGATTTTAATTTAATATTCTTGGTTAATTAGTTTCCTTATTTTATTCAGCCTAGTAATCAGCTCCTTGAAATGACACGATCACACGATTGAAATCACCAACCACAAGACCTCCACATATCCTCTAGAGCAGTGGAACGTGTGGATATGCGGAGGTAATGCTTGCCGTACGAACGAACGATGATACAATCTACGTAATGCAGCGAATTCTTAACAAAAGCGTGGTTAATAAACATATATCCACGCCTGCAAGGCGTATGTTCTCGAACGACGCTTTGGTAGTGGCACCATTTAGTTCTCCCATTGACACTGCCCCGTTTCGATAAATATCAAGGTTAATTTCGGCCAGGAACTTCATTATGAAACGACGCCCAGGCAACCGTATCGCCGTAACCTTTCGCTGTATTTAAAGTTTTAATTAGTGCGCCCCGCTCTGTACGTGACCTACTCAACCTGAGGGGTTGGTGCTACAGTTCTGAACTTACGCGCGAGAAAATGACGATAACGATCAAGCATTTCTTGTACGCTTTTGCTTACCTTCAAGGTACTGGTTTGTATCTGCCGACAGGCCATCACAGGCTACTCCAGGCTACTTGCAATGAGAATGAACTATTTCTTTACAGAAGAAAGCGTGACTCTAGCAGAAGGTAATGATGTGTAAACTGAATCTTATATTACACTTGATACATTTTTATTGGAAAAGAAACAGCTGAGAAGCCGTATGGCTATACGTATTGGGCGTAAGATACTATGCAGATATGCCGATCTGTACTGACTTCCCAGATTTTCCTTCCATTTCTGTAGGTCCCGGTTAGGAATCGATTATGTCCGGTCTTGTAGAAGCTAACATGTCTATAGAGTAGACCTCCGGTCCCTTCCTGATTCCTCCAGTTAAAACGAAATAATAAGGATTTAAGGTTCGTAGTTTGATGAGTAAACGTACTTCGCGCGACTTGAGATGTTCTGCTAATACCATTGATCTGATCAACTGGTTACCACGTAATCTCTCAAACAATTCTTGTTATTATTTCATTGCCTTTTTCCAAATAATAACTTAAAAAAAAAACTGAAATATAATCCTGAACTGAAATACTATATCCAATGTTTGATCTTATAAGTTGCTATATCCACTCTACACAACGTTGCAATATCGGCATAAACAACATAGTTGAAATATTGTTGCTATATTCCATGTTTACATCATCCCTAGTTGTTGTGACATTCAACAAGCACTCCACAAGACACTTGACATCTTGTTGATAAACAGGGAGACATAGTGAGCGAGTGTAAAGGTGTCGTTAGATATTATTTACACCCTCAAAAGCCATCAGATAAGCCATATTTGACAAAGTTCAAACCTCATCCTCTCCTTCCTACCGGATGTCAACGGGGCGAAAGCGCACCCGCCAAAAGGCTGCAGGTGAAAATGTTCCTCAACGCCGTACGCACCGTAGATCGTTATCGCGGTGGCCCGGGCAGATAGATTCGCAACTCTACGCAATTTCGCATCCCAGCTCGAGTCGACCTACCAAGGGGCGGCACAAAGCTAACTTCCTTGCACGTCGGTCGCACACCACCATCACCATCAGCACTCCATCCACGTCCTCAAACGCGAGCAGCGATTGGTTGCAAATTTTAATCTCAACCACCTGCGGTGGTGTGCTGCGCTTTCCCGTCCATCTCCTGCGGCAGTGTAAAAAAAGCTGGGTTTGTCAACACTAGCACGGCACCTGAGACGCGGCCGGCTTAACGCTTTGCCGCATTGTGCCGCGGCCAACAATGCCAATCAATCATCTCCGGGGCAGTCCCAAACGGCAGAGCGACCACCGGGAAGTAGGGGGCACGGTCGGAGATGGGCGCGCTGACGTCTTTCGGCACAGCCATGCGTATTGGCCGTTTTTGGCAATTTATCTGAAACTGAGCGGGAAAGTTTGGCGACGGTTGCGGATGCAATGTTTATCCGCCCGATCGCGCCCCTGATCGATCCGTGCTCCTCCCTCTTTGCTGTCACGGTCCGTGTCTAGTGATCAATCTCATTTCTTTTCACGCTTCACCTTACGGCGGCCGTGCTTGGAAACGACACGGTCATAGACCTCTGCCAAATTTTGGCAAATGCGTTTGTGCGAAGAACAAAAACATAGACACGCACACACGCGCGCGCGAATAGTTAAACGCTAGTTTCGCTTGCGGCACCTGGCGCTGTCGCAATCGAAATACGATCCAAACAGCCAAATCGATCTTCCCGACGTGTTATGTCATGTGGAGGGAATTTAATATCGGTCGGTCATTTGTTTACTTTTATTCCGTTAGCTTTTATGAAAAGTTGTTTGTGAAAATGGGTGGAAATTGATAAAAGCATGCGTTTGCAACATGAAATCAACAAATAATGTTAAAAGTGGTGGATTTTTTTAAAGTAATCTGTTCTCCAATTTTATGTTTTAATTTCATCTTCTTATTTTAATATAACGCAGTGTTAGACTATAGAGATTGCTAGTGTCCAAAATAGACACATTGTATTTATTTCAATCAACCCTTTCCAGCAGTCGCAGCAGTATTATACAACAATTTCACCCAGTTTCATGTCTTGTTTTTCATCAGAAAATCACATTAGGCCGCTTCCAATCCCAATCAAATGGTCATTGACCGTAGCGCGAAATAAATAAAACCTTCCAGAGGACGGCTGGCCGAGCTCTGTTCCGAGTAGCTCGACTATACTGTACCAGACTTTGGGGAGTCTCGAACTGCAACTGATGACAGTGCTGGTGTTGAGGAGAGATTTAACCACCAATAAACGGAAACCCGACACTGCTCCCTTCACCACTTGTTCACAGTTTTGAAAATACCCATTATCATCCAGATTAACATATTTTCACTGTTGTTGTAACTTGTTTCACTTACCATCCTCCTTTGTCCGTGTAATGAAATACGGAAGAGATTGAGTTTATATTACCCCGGAAGCATTTACGGCTACAAATGCTTTGTCATTTAATTTTCCGTTCCGAAGTCGCGGGAATAGAAACACTGACAAATACGACGACTCTCACACCCTCTGGGTTTTACTTTCAGAAATAGAAGATGGCTTTGAATAAGCAGTTAGGCGCATACAAATGGCTTCTTTCGCACCATCCATCATCACTGACTGATTTACGATTTGTGTGTGTGTAAAATGGCACCCATTTCCCTTTCATCCCACGTTGTAAGTGATTTTGTAGCTGACCTTAGCACAGGATGCGTGCCGTAGCCAAACAAACAGTATCTTCACACACCTGCCGTCAGGTCGTTGCGTGGCGGTGCTGCGAGAAACATTTAAATGTGCAACCATGTGCGCACCGTTATGCAATCGGAAGGGGAGCACACATTCTCTCGATAAGACGCATTCACATTCCCGGCCTCGGCCGGGGCTCGAAAATGGACAACTTTCCACCACTGGCGAAAAAGCTGCCACCATATTTTAATGTCAAAGATGACTGGCCAAAAGTTGTGCGACCAAAGAACTCGATCGTCGGCTTTACACTTTGGCCTGCCGATCGATAAAACGAGATGAATTTTCTGTCACTGCGGCTGCACCGGCACAAGGAGTGTGCAAGAACGTTGCACACCGCCAGGGATCAGCAGGCGCCGATTGTAAACCCATATACGGTGGCGGCCCAGTTGGACCAGAACCAGGCACCAGAGCGGGCACCGACTCCGGCTCGCTGACTCCGTAACCCATATATCGAAACTACTTTCCAATTTCCCACTTCCCAGATGAATGTGCACACATGCTCCCCCCCCCCCCACACACACACACACACACACACGAGCGGCGTGGGTCCCGGGACAGAGAGCAGGGTAGCCCTATTTTTCGCTACCCCCAAAAACAAAACCCATACCTTACACCTTACCCTGCATCCGAAGGTGACCGCCTGCAATTGCATAATTGCAGCCGGACGGACGGACGGATAATGCTGGTAAGGCTGGCTGGTTGCTCGCGCTGCACCGTGAGGAAGCGGGGCTCCAAAAGAGACAAATCGAATCGAACGCTTTGAACGGTTTGACTGAACAAGTGCGAGAGGAGAACCCGCCTTATTACACAATTGTTTGGGCAAAAACAACTTCAGCAGAAACAGCCTGCCTGCGCCGGGCTGAGAAATGGGATCAGCGCTTCACCGCTGCACATTGGGTGTTAAAATGATTTTAAAAATAAAAAATAACTTGCCCCCCCCCCCCCCCCCCTTTTTCCTTTGCATCATTGTGGACGAAATATGGAATATTACGGACATGCGCGACATAAACATGTTTCGCTTTAATGTTGCCATCAATTTTTGAGATGAAAAACGACTTAATTGGACAACTTGCAAAGGAAGCGACTTAACTTCATTATGTCCACTGTGTTCGTTAGTTTTTGAGCTTAAATTACGCATACTAATTTGAAAGCAGGTTCATTTGCACTGCCCAAATATTATCACTTTAATGCATTTCTTCTAAATCTGATTGAAAGTAGAACCGGCTGCATTCCCCGTTGCTTCCTTTTTGCGCTTTCAATCAGGCAAACATGTAGAGCAACTTTCCACGCTACCGGGCGAGCCTTTGTGGGCGCTACATTTGCTTTGCGGTTCGTGTGGAATATTTCAACCCGTTGACCCTGGAGTACGGTACGCTCTTGCTCTTGTTTGTTCGTGCTTCTTTTTCGCCCGTTTCCTTTCCTTTCGTACCGAGGACACTTGGCATCCGAAAGGAACCGGGGCGATCCAGCCCACGGGGCCCGCTGCTCGGACGATTCTACCGCATCCTTTCACTTCTGTCGAGCATAATTCGACAGTATGTTTGATAGTTTGCAATTTTTGTACACAATTTGGGTAATGTTTTTTTTTTTTTTTGTGGCTCCCTTAAGGAAAGCGAGTCCCGAGCACACTCGCTCGAAACGTGGGCCGTAAACATGTGGTCCTCATCAGCTGTCATTTCGCTAAAAGGGAGGGACGTTTTGATTGCGCCGAACCCGCACTGTAGCGCAAAAGCGGCGGAAGGTCTGATTGAGCAATAATTTGCAATAATTGCAGTGCGCGTACGCTGATCACAATAAATACTACTGTGTGCGTTGATCGTGAAGATTGTTCTCAATGCTTCACGCTTGTTGTTGTTTTGTTTGCGAAATGGCTTGAAAGGTATTTTTCTCCCGAATAATGCTAACCATTAGATGAGATGTAGTAGAAGCTTCAAACAAAGTAATGATACCCTTTTTACTTAAATTAAACATTATTTTTGGCACAAAAAGAATATTTAGAGTTAGATGACATAGAGTCGGGTACGAACGTAAGCTATTATTATCAATAAATGCTCCTTTGTTAAGCAGCCAATGTGATAACATTGTCAACCATTCACCATGTTTAAAATGATTCCCATGAGTGAAGAAGATTACACACTTATCTTGGGCTCTTCTTTATCATCACATGTCAATCACACACAAAAATTGCATAACTCAATATCGCTAAAGCATAGCGCTTCATTAGTAAACCAATCTTTGACGGCACCCATTTTCCCAAGCGGCTACAATCCGGTGAGAGTTCTTCGCCTTGTACGCTGTGAGCATCATCTTCGCTTGTCAATTTTTGCAAACAATCGGCCACCGCCAATTGTGTGCACGCGTATGTAAAATCTAATCTAATTAAATCAACGTCTCCAGCCAGCCATTGTTGAGGCCCCGTATCATCTCTATCACAGCGTTGTTGAGCAGGCAGACGGGCAGGGCAGGGCAAGCAAAACAACACACACACACACGATACGATAATCAAAAATATGTTAATACATCGTGTAGCCCCATTTCCCATGCTGGGCAATTTGCAAACTTTATCCGAACACACACCATGCATGCACACCGTCTTTGCCAACCGCGCTGGGGCTCGGTTTGGTGGCAACCGTACTCGTACCGCTGTGTTACCTGTGTTTCGAAAGAAAAGCGCACTACACGAACACACGTCGCACGTACGAAATGCTTTTATCTCGAGCAGTATCGATACTAAGCAGGCCGCGCACAAAACAAGCAACACAGATAGTAAGCAACTGAAATGAGAAAAGCGGGCGGGGGAAAAAAAAGGAGAAGAAAAGATCAGCCACCTATCGGCGCCAGTCAGTCAGTCCGTCAGTAGTCAGGTCGGGCGGCGGTTTGCCAATGCCGTTCGTTCACATTATGCTGGGCGCGTTATCAAAACGGCGCAACCGAACGGCGCAACGGTCAGCGCGTGTGGGACGAGGGTGGAAGGCCCCGCCACACACACACACACACATACCCACGCCCAAGGCCGCACCGAAAGGAATGCATGCGCCTAAAAGCGTATAATTTTCGCGCACAAACGAGCGGCATTTTTATAATAACACGATCTTTCCGTCCCAAGGAGAACGGTGTATGAGCAGGCTCCACGTCCACCTTTGCCCCCAGCACTAGCCACGCAGTGGTGGCGATCTTCGAAACTGTCCGGACAAAATGATTAACCGCGAATTGCGTTATTGATATGGAATTCCTATCGCCAGCACTGCCGTCAGCATTTGTTCGCTCGTTAGAAGTAATCTCACTGGGCTGGTCTGCTTATCGTTAAGCGTTAGATAAAAACGTGCCTGTGTCAACGATTTTACTAGCAGATAATCTCTCGCTCTCGCACTCTCTCGCTGATGGTGCTCATTAGACTAACTAATAACTAGCGTGCTGATGAAATGAGTGGGCTTCAACCGACACACAGTGTGACACAATCCCCGTGCACGAGATAACGAATGTGCCTGTATAACTTTCACCCTAATTTACCCGGCCCGTTCGTTATCGACGCAGTTTGCTCAACGAGCCTCAAAGCAGCCCTCGGGAAAGGGAATCTGCTAATCCACCCGCTGGCGGAGTGGTACTCCCCGTCATAGAACTAATTAGAAGACATGTGTGCGCTCGTTCGAGTTGGGCTGAGCCGGGAGAGACACTCAGCGCACGCGAAACAAGCAATTGGCCCTGTTGTTTTCGCAACATTTAGTAATTTCGCACGCAGCTTAGGCAGCTGCTCGATCGATCCGCGATCACCCTGAGAGAAGAGCACTCCCAGAAGAGCGTGTGATTAGCGGTAAGCGCAGTGGTTGTTTTGGCTAATGTGTAGTCTTCCCCGGCGGGCGGCGGGTGCGCGTCCTACTTAACCCCAAACCCGTGCTTACCACCCCATTTCGCCCAATTGGTGCTCTCAGCAATAGCGTTGCGAACGCAAAAAACAATCGCTGCGAACAAAATGTCGAACATTTCAACACACAGTCGGGAATGGTAAACGGAGATTAACTACGCGCACGCATGCGATCACTTCACTTTAGCTGATCGGTTTTTCCTCCTCCCGGCGAACCCCGGCGTTGGCGGTTCTGACAGTTCGACCACTGCTGATAACTCGCGCGCTGGCTGCGGAGAGTTTTCCCTGCGCACCAACGCGTAGGGTGAAAAAGCCGAGCTAATGATTGATAATTTGAATGAATTATTCGCGCGAAAGGGGTAATTATTGGCAAAGGAGGCATTGGGCGAGCAAGGGCCGAGCAGAGGACTAAAGGGTCGAGATTGACGGCACATTTGGCCACCACCAGCTCCACCAATTAGCTGCATATCGTTCCGATAATGCTGCTTCAGTACGATGTGTTTAATAACACAGACGGTGAGACCGTAGAGCGGCGTGTTGAAACGTTGGGAATTGTGAAAATATTTGCTGTGAAGTCGATCGGCAGAAGGGATTGGTCTAACATTAGTTTGAAATGAGTGTGTGTTAAATTGCTCTATCGATTTCTAAGCCAGCGACTTTGAGTGACACACCGGGGAAAAAGTATTTATTGCATCAAACAATCAAATAAAGTTTTCTTTTGAACCTGCATCCAGCAAAAGCTCTAAATAGCTTACAGGAATTATATGCTCGCTGTGCCACACGTGGCAGCTTACTCCGTGCAGCTACAACTGAACCAACGCTCCAGCTAAATGCAAGAAAGCGAATGATTTCAACCTAACAAACTCTTGCCATCTTGCCTCCTGCTGCAACTTTGTAGCGCAATCGCTTCGCGCCTGTCATCAGCGCGCCATTTCTGCAACTTGTGCTAGCCCGCGAATTCCAACAGTGCCGGCGGTACTATGCCGTTGATAAGCGATAAATTATTTTTTTAACTGTCTCACCCGGTCCTTTTTGCAAACGCTTCCACGCTTCCCCGGGGGTGGACCGTCAGTTGCCGATGGAGATTGGTTACTGCGACGTCAGTTTAATCCCAGCAGTTAGAGCGTTCGCGTGCTTCGTTCGTTGCGCCCCTTCGTTCCCGCCTAGACACATTTGCGGGTCGACCCCGGCAATGTCTTAGGGCTCTAAAAGGTTCCTTTTTAAGACAGGCGAAGGCACTAAGTTGACCGTTGATGGGAGAGGCAAAAAAGGGTAGGGGGGGGGGGCGGGGGACAATTCATACTTAAATTGTCCTTAATTGATGACGGCATGCAATTTGCTACAATTACTGCTCTGATCTGTCTGTCCGAGGTCTGTCTTTTTCATCTCTCTCTCTCTTTCTCTATTGGATCTTAAAAGTCCCTTTTTTGCTTGCCATGGGGTGTCACTTCGCGAAATACTTCCTTCAAAAACTTTGAACAGGCTCGCATGTGTTTTGTTCGCACGCAAATACGGTTCGCACAGGTCGGGGCACGCAACTTCTAGATTAGAATTTGTATACCATTTGCAACGATGGAGCATAAGACACGGTTCGACACTCGAGAAATGAGTGGTGAATCATATTGGTGTGGAAATTTTAAAATAAATTTATTTAAACATATTTAATATTCTTGTATCGAACCAAAAGCTTTTCCTCCCGTGAAAACCCACTGACTGCGGCGATCTTTGCCGCAACAGAACGTTTCAATTTACAGCTGCTGCACGCACCTCATCAACCCTTTTTCTGTCGGCACCTACTACTTACTGCCTTACATTGTGATAACGTGCGGCACAGTTTCCCATGGAAATTGTGCGCTTTAATTAACCCAGTCCCCGGAGCGGGAATGGAAAGAAAATTAAAAAACAAACATATAAGTCACACACGTAACACACTAAAACACGAGCGCCATACCCACGGAACCGAAATTGATACACATGACATGAAATATCACACCTCGACATTTTCTCATAACCTCGACCGAGGTCACGCGAGGGAAAACATCATGTCCCTAGCGGAGACGCAACGCTGTGTGCTGCGCAAAGCAGACCCGCACTTGATAAATGTATCAACGGCAACACCTAATCGAGCCAACTCGGCTGAGTGGGCCTCAGCCTTGGTTCTGTAACCGATAGCCGGCCCGCCCTCCCGAGGAAAAGCGCTCCAGAAAAGCCATTCATCGTGTTCGCTTCCCGCTTTGGGAGGTTGTGTGCAGTTTTGCGCGGCCCCGGCACACGGCAACTGCGATGCTGCGATGCACGCGCGCGTGTTCCCCCGGGGGTCGGTTTCATCGTTCGTCGGCAGTGCGTGCCGGTTTGCGCTGTGTGCAGCTATGTGTTATGCAAATATTTCGTATCAGCGCATATTGCAAGCGCTGCACCACCGCGCACACGCTTTCGATTTCAGCCGAACGCGTGCGTACGCGCAGGTTGCCTCAAGCTTTTAACATCGCGCGTATGGCATCGGTTTTCCGCGCGCTGTCAATACACGCAGGGTACTGTTTAGGTTTGGACAAACGGCAGGCAGAAATTAGTCACACACGTTTCTTTTTTTTTTTTGCACGGATTGCACGCGCAGCATTTCCTAGTTAACGCTGTTTCGCTACATCGCGGACAAGCTTCTCTATATGCGCAACGAAACAGCGCTGTCAATAGCACCACCGAACAAACGATGCCGAAATTAAGGGATCAATTTTGGAGCAAACAGCAAAAACTGCAGCTCACACTTAATGGCTTAACAGTACCTGCTTAATGTTAACTCGAGAAGCGGGGGATGCTTTACAGCAGTTTGTTAGTGTAGTGGGTCTCTGTTTGATCGCCCTGCTGTTTGAAGCTTGTGTAATTAATTTTGCATGCCTTTACTCGGCGGCTTATTCACTGCGTGCGCACTATCATCTCTCGTGTCACCAGGATTTAAGTGACCCCGCCCGTGTATAACTCTTGCGTCACCCCATGCGATGCACGGTGCGTCCCCAATTGAAGCTGACATTAGAATCAGGTGCAAAGCGACCGTGCTGGCGGTGGTTGTGCCCGGGCATACAGGGACCAAATCAATGCCGCAATGTAGGAAATCCATTAACCCCGGCAAGGTTTTCTGGAAGCTGCAATCATGGCACATTTCGCGCGTATGTTCGTGTCGCAGATTGTGTTGTGTGCGTATGGGGCGTGCGGGTTGATCACGCATAGGGTTATTAAATAAGCCTTAGAATGCTGCAGGAATTGCCTATTACACCTAGGCACCTAAGCTAGTTTTTGCTTTTATAAATGCTGCTTACCCCATATGTCACGAAGTTCAAGAATGGGATTCGATCCTGTTCGTGCTTGTAGGAGCCGGATTGTCTATCGCACAGACCACCTGGTCGTCCAACATGAAGGGTGCTGTAAGAGACAAATAAAGGTGAACTTTAAGGAACTTGTCACTTTATGGTGACGACGAGATCGTTTGAGGACCGGACAAGGAGCGCCCGTACTTCAGCTAGCAGCCGCTGGAGGTCTCGGACTGCACGAAAAGAATGAACGTTTGGACTGCACGAAGGGGATCTCCTCTAAACTTCATGCTCGAACACCAAGATGGCGGTCCGGAGGATGCGTCGCTCAAACACGCCCAGAGCGTTTGCATCCTTCGCTCGAATGGTCCAAGACTCGTGTCCATACAGGATCACTGGGCGAATCAATGTACGATATATATCACATTTCGTGCGGTCTCGAAGTCTTCTGGATCTCAGCAGTCGATGAACAATGCGTCTCCGAATTTCGTTGCTGCTCTCGTTGTCCGAAGTAACGACCGTCCCAAGGTAGCGGAACTCCTTTGCCACCTCGAGAATGTTGCCGTCAACTAATACACTGCTTCCTAGATGGTCTGAGTCTCCGGCAAGCAGGTACTTCGTCTTCGTCGCATTGATTCTCAATCCAATTCTTGCTGCTTTGCGTTTGAGTCGGGTGTACGCCTCACACACATTCGCTGTTGTCCTGCCAATGATGTCGATGTCATCCGCGAAGCCAACAAATTCGAGAGACCGGTAGAAGATCGTGCCACGGATGTCGTTGTCTAGTTCCGCGCTTCGAATAACACCTTCCAGGGCGATGTTGAAGAGCAGACAGGCGAGTCCATCACCTTGCCTCAGACCCCTGTGAGATTCGAACGATTCCAAAACCAAGTTCGATACTCACACCATGTACTGCACTATGGGTCCGCTGCATGATGCTCCATATCTCATTCCGCTCTATGGTGTCGTTGAAGTGAAGTTGATGAACAGGTGGTGCTTAGGAAACTGATGCTCTCGGCACTTCTGGAGGATCTGCCCAAGAGTAATAATTTCTTAGCACGCAATAAACTTCGAATAACTAAGAAAGCCGTACGGCACAACTGCACTGTTTCTACTAGCTTTACCGAAACTTTTATATTTATATATTAATAACATCATAACCATAAAAACATAAAATTTAAAGCTTGACAATACAATTATTTATGATAAAAACTACTCTTCAAAATAAAACAAAACATCAAATTGCTGCTGCAAGCAAGCCCTTTATATTAAATTGTAACAATTAAAGAAGCACTTTTAATTCAAACATTTGTATTAGCAAATAAAAATGCTTACTAACAAACATGGCTTAAGGTAACAAATAACCTCTACCAAAACCTACTCCACACACCTGCCATAGATGCTGGGAAGCAAAAACAGGCAAACAAACAAAAGAATCGCTTTATCGACAGGTGAAGCAAGTGGTACTTTTACGAAATCTCAGTGAAATGGTACACCCACCCAGCCCGGGTGCGTGTTCCTGCAGCATGCAAACGGCAACGGCTATAGACTGCAAGGGCACACTCTGGTATGTTGCACGAAATGCATCATTGCACTCGATGTATTCGACCGTCTCGCACCACCGTCCTCCTCTGCAACCCGTCGGGGATGCCGACCCGCTTCGCCTGTTTTTAACAAACGGGCGCGGGACGGAGAAAGAGTGAGAGTGAAATTGTATAATCAACAACCGTGAGCGGTACATTACCATTCCTCTTGGGTTTCTTCTTCTCTCTTCCAACGATCTCGCTGCTGAACGATCGCGATTCGCGGCCTACATCTTTCTCCCATCCCAAACCAATGTGCCGAATTCAGCAAAACTGGATCGGTTTTTGGAGCGCTATGGTATGGCAAAACGGAACGTACGTGTGTGTGTTACTGTGCCCGCATTCGGTCACACATTCACGCTGTGCAACCAGAAATTATGCAATTCCCAGTCAGCACCCAGTTGCACCGCCCGGCTGAGCGGCGCTCGTGGTCTTCATCGTGATGCATTCTTCCCTTGCGCAGCATTCTGCCCTTTCGCCCCGGGAAGCGGCGGGAGTTGCATAGACGCTCACAGCCGCCCGCACCAGAATCTGGGCAAATAAATTCATGGCTCCGACGCAACCCTGTCAATAGTTACGCATCGGGTCGCTGTTTCGTTTGAATAGTTTTTCAAAATGCGGTTAATTAAGTCGAAGTCGAGCGAAATGGCCACCGGGGTGGTATGTGCAAAGGGTGCGTCAGTTGCAGCAACAGCAGCAGCAGCAGTAGCTTTGGGTACGTTCGATTGTTTCTTCTTCTGCAGTGCTGTTGCATCTGCAGCCATTGTAAATTCCAAGCATGCGCTGCAAGAGCCAGAGCTTACTTTCTAATGATTTTTTTTTGCGCTTTTTTCCTCCTCTCCTCATTCCGCACATTAAGAGGCTATAATAAAGCCCTTAATCGAAAGGCTGGTGAATCGATTAAATGTAAATTAATTGCAATATGCTGAGTGTGTTTTAATAACATTATGCGCACACTGCAAATTTACAGCGCATCTTCATTGACCATAACTTCATTAGAATTAAAAAAAACAGCTAGTTGTGGCGGTTTTGCTTGTGCAATAAGAGTTTGCATTATGTTATGCACGGTAATTGAATGTTAATCTGCTTAAAGGCAATTGCAATGTCAGCATTCAAATAAAGCTTACTTAAAAGGATTATTTATAAGCTAGTAAATACGATTTTTGCCACTGACAATCGGTTAGCCTTGAGCATACGGACGGACTTTCAAGAAAAGCTTTCAATACATTTAGCTACATACAATCCTTTGCGCTGCAAAAAACGTAGAACAAATCCTTCCTCTAGAACGTCTCGAAAACAGAAACTATCGATCGAACTGAATCGTAGAATGTATCGTGTAAAAGTGGGAAAAATGCAACAGCAGCACACAACCGGCTGGCCAGTTTTTACCATGTACAGTCAAAACTGGCCCAGGGCCAGGGCCAAGAACATTCGTCTATCCGACCGGTTCGAAACGATTGCCAAGGACCAAGCAAGAACCACTAGAGATAGCAAGATTTGGGTGATTGTGTGGTGCTCATGCAAGTACGTAGCTTAAGTAACTTAAGTAACGAGGAAGAACTTTCAATCAACGAATAAATAGCACGGGAAAACAGTTTCCCTTCAGAACATTACGAAGTAGCTTAAAGCACTGAGCACAGTGTTCAAGGTAATGTGACGTGTGCTGTTTTCAAGGATGTAAGGAAACCTTTTTGCTCGAAAGGTTGTACATACTTTATGGTATGTAGCATGACAAAGCCAAATGAGCTTCCGGGTAAAAGAATAATGCCGACAATTACTTTTGTTCTATATATTTCAATCAATGTTTAATTGTTTAATAATGTTAAATTTTTAATCATTTTTAATAATTTGAATTGTTTGTTTCAATCTTGTTGTTAAAATAATTGATAATTTGTTTTGCTCTTTATTTTTTGTCTAATTATTCTTTCATGATTGTTTTTGGCATTTTATTTCCATATTATATCTTCATATCTATTTATCATTTATAACTTTTTGTTTGATGTTCATTCTTCTTCAGTTTCATTTCTTTTTAATTTATCTCTTCTATTATTTCATTCGTTGTTTTATTCATGTTTGCTTATTTATTATTTTGTTTTACTTATCTACTGTTTCATTTTCATTTCTTTTTAATTTATCTCTTCTATTATTTCATTCGTTGTTTTATTCATGTTTGCTTATTTATTATTTTGTTTTACTTATCTACTGTTTCATTTTCATTTCTTTTTAATTTATCTCTTCTATTATTTCATTCGTTGTTTTATTCATGTTTGCTTATTTATTCTTTTGTTTTACTTATCTACTGTTTCATTTTCATTTCTTTTTAATTTATCTCTTCTATTATTTCATTCGTTGTTTTATTCATGTTTGCTTATTTATTCTTTTGTTTTACTTATCTACTGTTTATTTATCTATTCTGTTATTGTATTGAAGGACATTCTAACAGTCGCTTGGATACAAACTGTGTTTGTTTTTAAACATTTCCTAAAATTATTTATATGTTTTATGTATTATTATTTATTTATATTTTTCTTCCTTTCCTCTTTTTCTCCGATTCTTTTTTCCTGAGTTTTCCAAGGCACCTTTTCGATTGTTGATTTAGGTATCAAAAACATAAGAAATATTTGGTTAGCGAGTTCATGTGCAATGGCCATGCTAAATGGGTTAAGTTTATGTGATCTTTGAATTCTTCCACAGAATTTTTCTCAGTGTGTAAATGGAAAGAAAAATCTTAAATAGATTTTTTCATCTTTCATCCTCTCCATTATTTCATCTTTCTATTCATAAAATATTCCATCTATACCGATTACAACAGAGAAAATAAAACGCACACTTCACCAGCCATCAGCAGGACGACCCAAAACAATGGCCATCGAAAACCGGCCAAAAGAAAAGCGACCCGTGGCAGCGGATTTCGCGCTTCGCCCTAGCGCGGCATAAATCTTGTCCACTCTAATTTATACGATAAAACCTATCGACGAGTGAAAATAAACTAATTTCAAATGGTAATCCTGATCGCGCGCCCGTGTCGCCTCCGAAGCGGCGAACCCGGTCGCGCCCGTCGGCGGCATTGGTGCATTGGTGTTATTTCTTATGGATCGAATATTTATGACACTTCCGCGCCCGAAGAAACAAACGAAACCCGTGTACCTTCCAGGGCGGATATAGGTTTTTTGTTTTACGAAAGTTTAACCTCGTGCCACCTTCGCCACCTCGTACATCCCAGCTGGTTTTGTCTCTCCCGCTCAAATCGAGAGCAGAAGCAATTGTCCTACTGTGTGTTACACAGAAAAAAACGCTCTCTCGCACACACACACATACACACAACGTGAGGGATGAAATCAAAACTTCACATTCCCGTCCAGCTCACACATCAAGCGCACACAGCTGGAGGGGGATGAAGCTGGTGGATAGTCAAATCAAGCAGTCCATCTAAATTGAGTCTCTTATCGGGGCGGTTTTCTCACGCCACTTTGTGTGGAACGGTGTTCATTCCTTGCCTTACAGCAGCCAGCTCCAGCACCACCTGTCGACAAATGCGCAGAATGGGCGAAATGGTTAAACGCAACATGTCAAAAATCGAGTTGCAACTAATTCACCGCGAAAGAAAACAACGACAACGACAGCAAAACCATTCGCGATCGCTTTCGTCCCAAACGGACACACGAGCCAGAGAAGAAACGCGCCGTGTGTTGCAGCCAAGTTAAACGTTGCCCGTTTATTGCTTTTCTTTTTGTCTTTTGATACGGCGTTAGACAAGCGCGCTGGAACCTTTTTTTGCAACATTTTATTACCCCCTTTTTTTGGTTACACAGATCGTTATGTGACACTAGGGAACACACTAGGGAAAGAAAAAAATAAAACAAGGAAAGCAAACACAACATCACATTGGCAGTTGGCCAATTAACCAATCAAGCGTTGCATACTGCACCTGTAGGCGATCGTAGACGATCGTAAGCGATTGTGTGTGAGAACACTTTTACTGGGGAATTGATATAATAGGATGGCATGCAGCTTTGATGCACAAATAATACTATTCCTCTGCTACAGTCAGACTGCATTATGGCCTACATTATGCAACACATATGTTAAAACATTAAGTTCAGCAGGACACTTCAAATCGGTGCAACTTTGCATTCTCGTTTATTTGAGATTATGAGGTGAAAACCCCCATCAAATGACACGCTTCAAACACCTGACAGCAGCATCACGATTCGTACGTTATCATCATCAAATCTTGCGGAATCGCATAATGACCCCATTACCTTCAGCACACACGCACACAAAATAGACTAGGCATAGATAGAACTAGAAATTATCTATGCCAGCGGCAGGAAGAAAAAGATTGACCGCCGAGCACGACCATTTTCAGACAAATGAACAACGGTGGGGTACAACAAATAAAACTGCGTCTCTTCGGCAACTTTTTAGTTTTTTACTTCCACACCTGAACATCATCATCACATGGTCGCGTTGCTGCGGCACAGTGACCTTTCGCGGGGGATAAACGGCGGTACCAATCGAAATGGCCAAAATTCAGCCAGGCAACAGATGCGCCATCTCCGGGGCGGCTAACGTTTTGCATTTTGTGTATGCATTTTGTGTGTTACACCAGATCGGTTGCTACTGGTGACACACAATGCGCTTTCGAAAGAAAGCTTCGCGCATTTATAAGCCATATTTTAGGCACGGTCGCTGATGCAATTTTGATGGCACAAAACAAACTGCTGTTTCAGGTGTGTTTTTGGTTTTTTTTTACTTTTTTTCTCTATGATGTTCCATGTCAGAACTCCTTATCTGATGACTGAATGAAATGTACACTTTAACCTGTCATCGAGTCACTTGGGAACTTGATGAAGCTGATGTTATTTTTCTATCGCTTATGTCCATGCTTTATCAGTAATAATTTGATAGATTTTAATTCTTGTCGCAGCACCTGTACCGAATTGTTCTTTGTTCATTAATCTTCATGCAAAAAATAACCGAAACACAACCCATTATAACTCCTCCAATGCTTCATGCTCACTGGTAAACTTTCAGAACCGTGGGAATCTGTGGCATTTGTTTTTTCTCTCTCTTACTTCAAAATGTCACCTAAACAAACAAATACCCCGAAAAAACAAAACTCAATTCTTCTCGAAAAGAAAAAGATCCCCGCCGCTTAGTTTGTCCTCTGTTTGGGGGCTTTTTTCTGCGCTTCAATTAATACCCATCCCATCACTCAGACGACAGATTTGAAAAAGCAAGGCGTGGGCAGCCGCTCTGTCCTTGCTCCGGTCCAGGGCAGCTCGGTTAAATCAATCAAACATAGTTCCGTTTTTGCAAAAAAAAAAAAAAAAAAAAAAACAAAAAAAAACAAAAAATAACAAGGAAAAACAAAAGCCATTTCGTATCATTTTCTAACTCCCCTCCGGCCTTCCGCCACGCGATTCCGACCGAAACATTGAGAATGGAATTTTATGGAGCATTCGGGGACCACCGCCACCACTACCACCGACAACACTGTCGTTTGCTCTAATGGGCTAATGGTCAGTGGGTATCATCGCCCGTTACTTGAGCGTTTCCGTTGCGGCGCTTTTTTTGTCGCAGACCTTGAGCTGCACCAAAGGCCACATAAATCATCGCGCGGTGTTGATCATCCGCACTGCCCGTACACAGTTGCAGATTTGCGATAAAGGTGTGCGACCTTTAATTGATGCGAATCCGGGTGGGAGGGGCAAGGTGGTGAACGCGTGGCAGTGCTATTGGTTGGTGATCGGGCGAAGGAAAATTAATCAAACGGTGAAAGGTGTTAGGATAGCAAACGGTTTTGGGAAGGCAATGAACATAAATCGATACGGTGTGGTTTGGTTTCGATTGTAAGTAGTCGCAGAACACGACACTGTAACTGATTTAAATTGATTTTTTATTGCATTCTGTGTTGTGTTCTTCTGTTTAGTTTTGTTATTATCTTATTTAGTTAATGCTATGTTGTTTATTATTATCATATCACTGTTTTGACGTAAACAAACGAGATTATTTTAAACCTAAATCCACCAATGTGCCAACGAGAGTCTACAGTTTTTGAATTGTTTTATTATTATTAGTATTATTATTATTATTTATTATTGTCATATGAACTAGACTGGCCTGCACAACTACTTTCAGTTTTCACAAGCACAGGCAAACAATGGATCTAACTGGAATTGTCATTTTAGAAAACATAAATAGAAATAGTGAGAATGAATAACAAACAAGATTTCATGGCGAACGAGTGAAAAATAAAAAATAAATAAAAATAAAAATAAATAAATTAATAAATGATTGAACAAAATTTAAAATAAATAAGTAAATAAATAAATAAATAAATAAATAAATAAATAAATAAATAAATAAATAAATAAATAAATAAATAAATATATAAATATATAAATATATAAATAAATAAATAGTAACTTGTAGTTTCCTTTTTAGGTCATTTTTTATTTATTTGTGTAGTTGTATTATTTTTAAAATTTGTTTGTAAATAACATGATATTTATTTTTTTTTATAATACTTACTCATTATTAAAGGTATCGTTTCCCAATCACTTTCGTTTTCAATATTTATTTTTTTGTAAATAAAAATAAAATTCTATATTGTAAAATTTATTTTCCAAAAGTTTTTCGAGTGCCTTTCACCTTCGAACAAATTATCATCAGGTCCTGCAATAAACACTCTTTCTATCATCGCATTTTATTCTGTGAACACCTGGTTCTCAGAACTCGAGAATGATCATAATCGATCAATTCGATAAAATCTTCAACAAAAAAAACTTTTTATTTTATTTTATTGATCGTTATCACATTTTTTAAGGTAGTTAAGCTCGTTCAATCAACACACCTAATCGTTATGAGATTAAAGTACTACAAATTGTTATTTAATTTATTAGCGATCTCAATACCATTTAATTTGACAGTACAATATGCGTTTAGCATTCTGGTGACTAGCGGTAAGGTTAAAAGAACCTTTCCTGCCTCCCTGTTACGCGTCGCGATGTGCGCTTAATTAGATCCATTAGGGTCCAGCAATCGGGCAAGGGGTTGTAGGGGTGTAGGTTACGCGTTTTATTTATGGTACAATGTCCGATTAGAAGCTAACCGTATGCAATACCGTTAATGTCACTTAGACGGTACGGTACGGACACGATAAACGACACCTTGCCTTCGGTGTGTTGTTGTGAGCTGTAAAATACCTCCCGACCTCCCATTTCACCTTGGAAGCTTGGAGAATATGTCAACGGAAAAGCCACCTAACTCGGTTAAAATGGCTAAACTTTGTGGCTACCACCGCCTGCCATTTAATGCGGGTGGGAAGGATATTTAAAGTGTCTATCTAGCACCCGTTTCAAAAGCCAGCAAAGGGCAGCAAAGAGCATTTTTGCAAAACATATTTCGCACAGTTTAAAATGATCAATGATCGATTTCCAAGTGCGAAGGACTTCTAAGTAAAAGTGGATGTATTTTGGAAACGGTGTTGTTTATTTCGTTCACTTCTGCACCCAAATATTGGCCATGATTGAGTAAATAACACAAAGAGAGATAAGCAAATTTCACCTTTGCTAATGGTTCAATATTGCTGACAAAAGCTGAATGCGACACTAACTGATTTTCGGGTCCATTTGTGTTATTCGTGCGTATTAATTCGACCTATGAACGAAAAATAAAGGATATACGTTCCTCAAAGAGTAAGAAACATTTAAAACTGCACAAAGAAGCAGAAATAAACACACATTCATAATTACAAAGTTGTGCCATTCCCACGTTTCTCCTTGTTTCCATTAACATTGTTTAATCATAGCAGAAATTAAAACATTCCAATGTTTTCTTTTCCTTTTTATGAAACCACTTTAGCTGTTTTATCCCTTACCTTTCATCTCAATAATTGTAGCCACCAGAACCAAACGCAAAGGATGGAATGTGCCAAACAATGCCTCTTTACCGTAACCTTGTGTTCTGCCCGTGAGGATTGCTATTTTTTTACTTCTGTTCTTTGCTCCAGCTTTATTTCGAAGTATTTCGATTTTTTCATACCCTAAATTACGGACCACTTGGGCGGAACTCCAGTGGGGTTGTGGTTCCACTTTTCCGGCACCAAAAAAAGGTGGCTTTGCAACCCTGGCACTGTGCACCAAAACCCACCGCATCGCGTGCGGTGGTACACGTTCCCCCAAAGAATAGGCAGCAATTTTTGGAGATTTTGCTCAACTCGTTCGTTCGTGTGTACGTGTAAGACGTGGCCTGGGAGTCGCCCCGGAGGCTATGGGTATACCCATCCAAATCTTAAGTCAAAACACAGACACAGTGTACACACGCGCCTCAACCAAGGCATCCCTTGTTGCCATCCATCCAGAGCCGACCACTTTCATTGGCGAAAAGACGAAACGAGCTGCCAGTGGGGCCAAGTGGCAGCGATGGGTTGGAAGAGCAGGGTGTGTTGTATCTGGCAGCAAATGAAAGTGAAACGAGACCAAAATAAAATCAGAACAGCGTAATTTATGCTCCCCATTGCCTTGATCGAGGCTGGGAAAATATTGTTCGAAGGTTTTTCGGGTGTGTGTGTGCGTGAGGCTTGCTCTGATAGTGAGCCGAGACATTGAGCGCTACCGGCGTATGAAAGGAATTTTGGGCCGCACAGCAAGCAGTGAAGGGAGGGAGTTGAGCTGTTTTGATGGTTCTGTTGAACAATTATCTGCAAAAGCTTTATCGGGTTGTAATCAAAGATGTTGCTAACAAAACTAACAAACAAGCTGTGCTGTAAAGATGTTTGTTGTGCGTTTTTTAGATTATTATCACGAATGCGTTTCTGATCCATTTACCATTCTTCTGGACAATTAAAAGTAATCTTGTGTAAGAACTCCACAAATTAACAACTAGGAGAGATATGTTTTGGTGGCTATATGGTAGCTCATTGAAGTTCTTTCGGGCTTTTATCCAACGGATCTCAACTCGATCGCACGCTATCAGTTACACATATTGGAATGGAACTAGCTGAGATCCTTGGATTTATCTTTGGACATAAGCCTCAGATGTAAGAGCCCCACTCTGTACGAATTATCTGATTCTGTTGCTAGGTCCTTTCCATTCTGGGACATAATTTCACGCCTGAACGTGTGCTGGTGGTGGTCCAATTTGTATCGCTGTACCTGTTGTTTAATTACCGATCGATCCAAATCTTACGACTTGCTCGCTGTCGTCTCTTTAGTTTGGAATTGATTTAAATCTGACACTCAGTAATTGGATCATTGCTTATTTTCTTCCTATATTTTGTCTACCTTGATGTAACTTCTACGTTCCATATCACACACTACAGGTGGAAATGATTCATTCTTGAGGGAGTGTTTGAGATCTTCAGCACAACTGTTATGAACAGTTTGAATTCATTTTTCCTGATCATATTTCCTATACATACAGCGACACTTGTAAGCTTTTATAGCTTGTAGAACCTTTTTAAAACATAAGAGTTTGATAGACGTTCTAACCTATACGTTGAACAGATTCAGTTCTGCTTATGAGAGGGAATTAAATCACTTCAGGCTTTATATTTCCCTTTTCGTGCAAATATGTACTCCTGATAGTGAACATCACCTACTAAATTGTGTATAAATAAGCAGAAAAAGGCATCATATGGGACGGATCATCAATTGGAAATTATAATTGAACATTACTCCAATATCGTCATTAACGGTATCGTAAACTCTGATCAGTTTATTGACTAAAGCGGTGTTAAGAGCCAAACACATCTACCAATTGTCGATCACCTTCTACAAGAGCAATATTAACTCGTTTCTTCACACAGGCTGTTATGTTCCTTGCCTTGTTTAAAAGGTACACAACACAACCTGTACGCTACCAGCATTCAAATCTCATCTTATTAATTATCGACTTATATGGCGATCGATTCCTGCCAAATGTTCATAACATCTCGTTTTGGGCCAACCAGTGATACTCATCTGGTGTTGGTGAGTGTGCTGTATATGCCACAAAAGTGCAATGTCACCATCATTAGAGCGCAGGAAATCGTTTAATTAAAATGCAATTTTGCATTTTAAACTATAACGATTTTCTTGCTGAACCACCACCACCACCAGTGACCTGATCGCGCATCTGGCACTTGCGTTGCGCTTGCCGCAAAGAAAGAGGCGCAAAGCAAAAGCTCCCCTCACCGCGAGTGGCTGTACTTAGTTGCAGAATTTTGTTTTACGTTTTGTAGCTTCCGTTCTATAACTGGTAAAGCAATGCTGATTGGCGTGCATGCGTGATCTGTCGCTGTCTACCTAGAACAAGATCCTAGGTTGTCTTGAAGGCCTGCCGGTTATTGGCCGGCTGGTGGTACGCCGTTGCACGCAAACGCGCTGTAAAAACTGTCGCACCGGTTCTGGTGGTGCGCGTTTGGCGAAACTGGTTCGATTTAAACGCATTAGAATGACACACCACCTGTGCTTGCTTGTTGGACACGTGGACACGGTTGACGCATACGTGTGTTAGCTGGACGTGAAGGCGTGCTCAATACGCTTTCGTTACGGCATCCAGTGCCGTCCCCCCCCGGTGCTCCGAAATCGATCCGTTATTATTGCCGGCAGAAGCCTCAGCTGACTGTGCTGCAAGCTGTACCAAAATTACGTATGCGAGCTGTGTATCCTATGCGAACAATACGAACATAAACACGGGCCCGGTATGTGTTTGTATCTTCGGTGAATGCAAAGAATGCCAGAAGAATGTAGTGACCCTGACCAGGGATAGTTTACCACTTTTTTTTCTGCACCCAACAAAAGACATCCATCCGATCGTCACGCAGATCTTTGCAAGCCCGAGTTTGTAAGGCAGCTCTTCGTGCCCGTGATTAGGTGTGCAGTAGGTGACAGAATGGACAATTGGTGCCCCCTCGGTGCATAACTGGGTCAAGCCGAGATGAGATAGTTGACCTATTCCTTCCGAACTACTGTCCCAAACTACTGGCAACGCAAACTGGGCCATGAAAGAGCAGCCCTCCCAGACAGGCTGGTGATCTTGTTGATCGCGTGGTTTTGCGTACTTTATGCCTGCCTAACCTGCCCCTGGACCAATTCGGCACGGATGAAAAATTCGCCTTTGTGCGGACATAATGAAGATAGTACGTGACTGATGTCGGTTGATCCTTTCCCCCCAGCCCTGGCAAGCTCGTGCTGTCACTTACCTACCCTGGTACCAATCATTCACGTCGGATCCGTCGTATCGATGTGTCGTCCGTGCACCGGGCTAAGCCGGTGTGACATTTTACTGACTGGAAGGTACCTGTCCAATGTTTCAAAAGCTTCTGGAGGAGACGAGGAGTGTTACCTGCCGCTGACATCGAATAACCGATGTACGATGACATGGTTCGGCAAGAAAGTGTCCCCTCAAGTGCCCTCCCCACACGCACATGACTGACCCCATGGTAGGGTGTGTGAGCGTGTGATGCATGTTGCAGCGGAAGCTGGAGTAATTAGTAGTACGAAACCACACGGCTCTCGCTCACGAAACGCCCTGAACGATGTTTGAGCACGCGACCGAGTTTCCACTCTCAACGAGACGTGCCAAACGCACGCAGCTGACGACGGTGGAAAATGTGATGAAACAAAGCTGAAAGTGGGCGTAAAGTAAAGATCTCTATTAAAAGTGGAAGAGATTCTTTATGGGGCGGTCCCGTAGTACAGTTGTCAACTCGAACGAGTCAATAACATGCCCGTTATGGGTTCAAGCCCAGAATGGACCGTCCCCCCGTAGCAAAGATTGACTATCCGGCTACGTGGCAATGAATTAAGTCTCGAAAGCCTGTATAGGCCGGTATGTTCGCGTAGGACGTTACGCCAAATAGAAGAAGAGATTCGCTATGGTCAGTAACTGAAGAATTTCATCCTTTTTTCAGTTTAATATCATATCAAATGAATGGTGAAAGGTTATTGTAATATTAGGAAATGTTCTCCATACTTCGTTACTGTTTGTAATAACTCCCTTTTTTATTTATTTATTATTTTAATTTGAATTAAAAAAAAACCCTTTGCTTTCAAATCATAACGGAAAAAAGTTTCAAACTAAAAGCTAGCCCTGTTTCCGAACTGCTGCTTTAAGGGTTATGAGCGTAACACATGTAACGCATAGTAACCCCCCGCTGCGCAAATTCGAGCAGTTTCCAGCGCAGAAAATGTACCGTAGTCTGCGCTGGCCAGCCCGCTGCGCAAATTCGAGCAGTTTCCAGCGCAGAAAATGTACCGTAGTCTGCGCTGGCCAGCGCAGATTTTGGCCCGATCCCCGCGCTGGACTTCAGCGATTCCTGCGCTGGGTCGAGCAAGTTTAGCGCCATCTGTTGGCGAAATGGACGAACTATT
>KI919292.1:49576-70380 GCA_000473525.2 Anopheles melas | reverse complement strand
TCCGTCGCTTTGCGCAGCGGGAAGATGGCATGATAAAATTCTCAGAACTCCATGATTTCTTCCGTCGCTTTGCGCAGCGGGAGCACGGCGAATCGATCACCGTGGGCACAGTGGTATCCGGATTGATCAATTGAACTTTTTTATTGCATTGTTATTTTATTCTCCCTGTGCATTTAACATAACTTTACAACAAAGATTATTAAATTAAAAGAATTGTTAAACATGAATAAAATGAGTAGAAAGTATATTCCCAATTTTTTTTTCTTGCACATATTGATCGATAAAACCGCATGGAAGCGTTCCCAGTGTGCTTACCTTCAACCGTTGCCTCGGATTCGAAGCACACAAACAAACAATAACAATAAAAAGAGACGCGAGAGGGTCGGCTTTACAGTGAGGATGCCACCAAAATAAGCTTAGTTTTCCAATTTTTCACAAGAATTCATGTTAAATATGCTAATCAATGTGTTGTGTTCGCAAGAATAGTGAAGGAAATCAAAATTGTGTATAGGAATTCGCAGAATCACATCTTAAATGAAGCGAACATTCCAGTTACCGCCACGACGCCATCACGGCCAACGACCCCGCAACTTGTAAAACCGGAAAAGGTGTAAATGTTATTCGCACATCGGCGATAGAATATGCAATTTTGGTCAGTGTTGGGTTGTGTAACCCAGTCAGTGAGTGTATTTTAACTATTTGCCGACTAAAGCTCTAACCTCAACACACGCACTCGCAGACGTGGCCTCGAACTGACACCGCCATGGATGATTTTGACTCCGCTACGTACTCCATCGAATCGGAACCGGATCGGAAACGGATCCCGCTCGACGATGTGATACTCCCGACGGTGCGGCGCAGTGCAATACAGATCGTGACCCTATCGCCGCGCCGCCAGGCGAAGCGATCGATGCCACTTACCGGCGATGTTGATGGCACGATGCAGGTAACAAAGCTGGTGCTAAAAACGCCACCCGGCAGCCCCAAACGACAGCGCAAAACCCCCGGTGTGCTGGTGAAATCGATACAGACGATTGCTGGACCGGGTCTTACCGGCGTTACCACCCAGCATGGAACAACGGTGGCCGCAAAAGTGAACAACATCCTGACGGAGAAACGTAACCTTCCACTGCCGGTGGCGGACGATCACACCGGCGCCCCGTACCGGATTATCCCGATCCACCGCTCGCCTCAGCATAAGGATAGCAAAAGCGAGTTCGAAGCACGGCGATCGGAGCGAGAGCACGCGACGCACGAATTTCAAGATTTCCTTCGGGAAAGTTTTAAGGAAAACAAAACTCCTCCCCCCTCTACACCACCCCTGCCGGCACTACCGTCCTCCTGTTCCGCGATCGAAGTCACTCGTTTGGTGGAATCGACTGGACCATCGGATACGGAAAGTGCGCCCAGTGGTGGAATACAGTCCAAAAGTACCGGCAAGACTGGTATTGAAAAATTGGAAAATTGTATGATAGCACCGAGCGAGCAGATGAAACCAATCGATGTCGAATCTCAGCATGCCGGGCAGGAGAAGGAAGTCCATGTAGCTGCACCAACGCCCGCAGCTCGTCGCTCGTTGCTAATGGAAACCGCACCATTGCCACCGACTGCCGTTCTTACGTCAAACGAACAGACTGCAATTGAAAGTATTAAAAGTATACCCTTGGGTGCGAAAACTGTAACCACTAGTATTAAACATCCACCAGAAGTAAAGCAAGAATCTCACGAAACTGTCGAAACCGCAGCGAAAGCGACACGTTCTAACCCAGTGCGGCCTAAGCCGCCAACCAAACCCACCCCTACAAAAACTGCCCCGAAGGAAGAGGTGAAAAAGAAGGAAAAATCTTACGATCCCGCCAAGGCCCGTGAATTCATGAAGGAACAGCAAGCGAAACGACGGCTGGAGAAAAAGGAAGCTCCGACCAATGGAACGGCTAGCAGTTCCAAGGGTGCCGCCGAAAAAGACCTCATCAAGAAGCGGCTGGAAACGCTCCGACAGAGCTCGCAAAAGTTGGTATCGAAAAACTTGCAAAAAGCACGCAAACGGTCAGTCTCTTGCACTCCGAATGAAGGTTCCAGCAAACCGATTGCTGCGAGTAAGGATAAAAGTACTGCTTCTGCACAGCCCAATAACCGCGCAGGTGCAGTTAAGCCGACGTTGGGATTTCGCAAATTTGCCTCCACTCCCACATTACGACTGGTAAAGAGAGAAAATGCTCCGAACGAAGAGAAACAGAGTAATCCATCAAAGAAGGCGGAACCAGAACAACCTGTGCGAAGTATTGCTGAGCCACATTCAGCCGCCAGTCGTAGCAGTGATGGACGAGGAGGAGCCAAAGGTACGACGTCAGAGAGATCCGCTAACCCATCCACTGCCAGCAGTAGTACGATGGGTAGAGCTAGCCTTAAAATTGGCATTCTACGCAAACCGGACAGTATGGCGTTGGATGATATTGTTTCGCCGAGTCCGTTGAAACCGTTGCCAAAAACCGCCAAGGTAAACGCGCAGCTCATAGTCATCAACGCGGATCAGGACGAGGGGATCGAAGCGGCAGAAAAGGAACTGAAACTTCAAGTGCCGGATGTAAAGCTTGTGGCGCCAAACGCAACAACCGTTTTGGGTGAGCCACAAGACCGCGAACGTCTTTATCCTGTTGCAAGGGAAGAAGAACATCCCGCGCACGACCATCACGCTGAACCGGTCAAGAGCATTCCTTCCTGGCTGAAACAATCGCTACGACAGCCCGATCCATATCCTTTTATATTGGCCGTGCGTAAAAAGCTCGAAGCCGTGCAAAGCGTTCGCGAGGAGAAAGACCAACCGGTTGCTACTCAGGAAAAGCAAAAAGTCATACAACAACAGCTGCCTGGAACAAGATATAACGCCTATTTGAATGAAATTGAAAGTGTTCCGTACATCAGGAAGAAAGCAACCGGCTATCCTCAACCGACTGAAGGCATTGCATTAAACAAACGACAATCGAAAGATACCCTCGACGGCGAATCGGCCATTGTGACGAAAATATCGACATGCGCTTCACCAAACACTACGTCCGAGATAAGCTCAATTCGATCGGACATTGCTCTACCGCTGCCACCGCTATTCAGTAGCACAAAAATAGAGATACCTCCGGCCACATCTGCACCATTTTATCCTGCCACAGCAAGCGGCGGGCCCATTAGTCCTCTTTCGGTCGATCGAATTTCACAACTGAAAATAGCCACTCCCGGCAACATGTCTCGATCATCGCACATCGGCAATCACACAAAATCGCTCGAAAGTAGACATGAAGAAAAAGCTAAACCACAAACTGCTGCCGCTGCATTCCGTCCAGAAGTTCCAACCACCACTCTTCAGCATTCGTTTAACGATCCGCAACCACTAGATCGATCACAGCGGGAGCTTGAGTATCAGCGCCTGTTGGAATCGTTCAATCGTAGCCTAACACACGTGATCGAGGTTAATCAGCAGCTTTACTCGGCGCTCAAAAATGTCCCATCCGCACCAGCGATACCACCCTTCCCGCAGGAGGTGCTAAGGATACGTGATGAGATGACACAAACATCGCTACCGATACCAGTCCTTCCAAAGCCTGCTGTGGTAGCAACAGAGCAACTGCAAGATAACAAAGTGTCCGGCGCAAGTACATCAACGGCCTCAAACTACAGCGATGACTTTGAACATCAAAGTCAAACAGAAGCTCCACCGCCTGTGCCGGAACGAAACGCTAACGACACAATAGCAGTATCATCGACCACAACATTCTCCTCCGGCTCTTCATCGCCAGCTTCCTCGGACAGTAACTCGGGCAGTGCCAGCAGCAGCGACTCCGCCGATAGTAACACTAACAACAGCTCATCTTCACAATCTTCATCTTCATCATCGGTGGACCACGAACGGATTGATTCGCCGCGAAGAGCTGTAAATCACCCACCAGCAAATGCCACCGACGATGAACGTAAAGCTAAAAGTAACACCACAACCGCTCACTCGAGTGATTTCGATTCACGTTCATTCAGCCTGTCGGATAGTCACAACAACACGATGAACAATCAACCACCGCAGCCGGAAGAGTATTTGCCGTCGTTCGAGGAGAGCTTGCGCAGGCGGCAATTGCCGCCAATGGGACATCAACATGATGGTTTTGATAAACGGAGCAATGAAAACGAAAAAGGACCTGGCGAGCAAAACAATTCCCAGGATAGTAGCATCAGTGAACAATTGCCACCAGAGGATCGGGAGGAGGAACAATCGTTCAGTTTCAATCATTCGGAAAAGGCAAACGATCTAAAGGTGAATGCTGTGCCACCGATGGTAAGCAATTCATCAGAAGAAAGCATCAAGAAGGACCTCCCTCAAGTGAAAAACGATACGCTGGCATACGAGGAGAATTTGGATGCAACGATCAACAGCGATCTTCTCGCCGCCATGTTCAATCGAACTGATCTGGAAGTGTCCATCCTATCGACAACCATGTCCGAAACCAATCTAAGCTATTCTTCAATCGGAATGGTAAGTGTAGTCGTGTTTTTACTGCATATTTCATTGCGATGTAACGCTTTTCCTTCCATAATTGTTTGCAGTTTGATCAACTCATACAAAACGAACGCAGCAAGGAAGATCAGCTCGTGTCGCGCGTGCAGTCGAAGCAGAAAGCTTTACTGAACCGCGCCAAAGGGCAGCTGGCTTGGCTGGAGCTTCAGAAGCAGCGCTACCGCGAGAAGGGCATGACGGATCAAATAACGGCCGTTAAGAAGAAGCAGCGTGCAATACTGTTGCGGCTGGAGAAGGATCGAGCGGAGCTGAACAGGTATTTATGCTAAAAGAAATTGTGAAAGGACGTACATTTTCATGCATTTTCGTGCTTTTTGTAGGGCAATTAAATCATCGACGGAATCATCGCGCACGGTGACCGGCAATCATGGACACGTGCTGACATCGCGAGTGATGGGTAGCAAGCTTACCTCGTACTGCTCATCACCGGTGGCGAACAATTCCGGTTCGCTCACGCTGCGCAAATCGTCCCGCAAGGTAAGTGCCACCGTTCACCAGCAGCACGCGCCGGAAAGGCAGCATCGCGGTATAACCGGTACGGCTACGACGACTACAAGCAATTCGATACAGATAGCGATACGGGGTCGAGAGCTGGAGCCAAACGATCGCTTAGAAGAGTAAGTTTAAATGAGAGGCAGTGCATGCAAGAAAGAAAGAGATGATAACCGAACACTTCCTTCCTTTCAGCATTTTGTTACGCCGTGAAGAGGAGCTGCGCAAACGCAAGGAGCACGTGCAGCGCTTGCTAGAGTGGCACCGCAAGCTAGAGCGGGAAGAGGAAGAGCTCATTGCAGTCGAGGATCGCCTACTAGCGTACAACAGTCGCAAATTGGAGTCCGCTGGTGGCGCACAACAGCACACGCCGCGCAAAGAAACGTCGATCGAGGCACGGGTGGAAAGCATCGAGAAGAGTTTGCGCATTTTGCACAGCATCCCGCCCGCCATCGTTCGCCGGGCTAAGGAGGAACGGGATGATGGTGACTCTTCGGGCGGTAGGGCAGTGGAAGTGGAGGAAGAAACTGTGCTAACGAGAGGCAGCAAGCTGAATCGATTGTGGTACCGGTTGACGGGTGTGAAGGAGCAACGGTACGAGCCGGCCCGCAATTATCCTGTAACCCGTCCCCACATGGAAGCCCTGTACGAGGATGCTAAACGGTGCGTGCTGGAGGGTTTCCAGCGCAACGATGTGCAGCTGAGGGAAGCATTGCTTGAGCAATCGATCGGAACTAGTCACCGCGGAGGTAATGAAACGGTTGACAGTCACATTGAAAGTGTGGAAGAGAATAGATCCCATCAAAGCTCGGTTGCTGGAGAAGAAACGGTGCGTGTTGTTCCACCGCAAGCTGAACTTGTTCCAAAAGAACCTGAAAATGACATCGTTGCGAAGGGAATGGATGAAACAGTAGTGCCGGAACACGTGGAAACGGTCACAAAGGAGGAAACAGCAATGTTGGAGCAAGCGGAAAGCATCACCCAGGAGGACACAGATGCACCAGAGTGTGATCTACCTCCGATGGAAGAAGATGCGGGCAAATGTTTGCTCTCTTCCACCGTTAACGGATGGTCACCGCCGGCCAGCCGCAGAAGCATCGAATCGGTCGAGTTCCACACACTGGAGGAAACGCCAACGCAGCACTATCAATCGGCGCTTGAAAACGAAACGGCCACCGAGCGGGACCGGGGCGAAGAAGAAACGGTTAAAAGCGACAGCTACTCGACGTCGTTCGAAGAGCAGCCGCACGAAGGCACAGACGAAGCGGATGTGAGTGCTGCTGTGGCCGAAGAAAGTCAACAGTTGATAGAGGATATGTCGTTGCCTCCGATGCTGCTGCTGCTCAACAACACGACCGAACAACTGGAGATCGACGATGAGGATGATTCCGCAACAAGCAGTAGTAATAGTAGTAGTAGTAGCAGTACTACTAGCAGCTGTGAAAGTAGCGCCACTGTGGAACTGTCCGTTCCGTTGCCGGTGGAAGAAAAGCTACCGGACGCAGCCGCTACATCAGAAGAACATGATTTGGAGATGAGCGACGCTACCAGCATTTCCATTGCTCAATCGTTGGAAGATGTAAGCGAAAGTGAGTCCGTTTCGAACACAACCACGCCGACAACCGTTACGCCAACGATGGCAATTGAAATCGTTGAAAAAGAGGCAGGATCGGACAAAAATCTGCTAGAGCCGGAAGATGAACGGCCTAATGAGTTAAAACCGTCATCCCCGAGCAAGGAGGATGTTCCTGCAAATCAACCACCACCAACGTCGGAAAGCGATTACGACGACGAAGAGTTTCACACGAAATCGTCGAGCGGACAGGGCGGCACTACCTCAGAATTAGCCAAACGACTCGCCACGCTTCACGATGAGCTGGAGGAGCTGAGCGAAACGTTCGAACGTACGCCGCTAATGAAATCACCCTTAATGGCAACCCCACCGCAAGCGCAGCCGGACGACCCGGTGGAGGATCAGAACAGTTCCGAAGAAACGATCACGTTTGATTACGATGAAGATGGTGGTGAAATTACTCCACCCTCGGAGGAACCGGTGAAAGGTGAAGAGGAAGAACAATCTTCAACGAGTGAACCAAAGGAGGAGGAAGACCAGACCGCTTCGAAAATAGAGGTGAAACTACGCTCAAAAACGGTGGGAAGCGATGATACGATCGCGATCGCTACGGGAACTACCTCTGCTGCGTACGGTCGGGATGATCATACGGAGAGCATTGCAACGCCACCACCAGCACCACCATCCCCCAGCATCGGTGTGCGCATGCCGGACATCATCAACGAGGCGGAAGTGCTGCGCCGCCAGCAGCTACAGATCGAGCAGGAGATCAAGGAGCTCGAGCAGCAGGTGGGATTTTTCCGCGAAATCCCCAACAAACCACCGCCACCGTACATCCCACCCGCCAACGGAAGTCCACTAGCGCTGCTCTTTCCACCCGACGCACGCATCGACGAGCTGATTGACGGCCGGGTGGAACAGTTGCATCGCGATCGCGTCGCACCGGAAAGCTTACGCTCCGATCACGTAACAAACGTGTACGAAAAGCTCATCCTCGACATGTGCATCGAGTTTTATCGCGATCTGCGCCCAGCCGAACCGACCGTCTCGTTCCGCACGATAGCGCACGATAAGCGACCGCTCGTGTTCCACAATCCGCCCGATGCGCTGGGCTGCATGAAGGATTACATACGGGTGAAAATCAGACGCGTCCTGTCCGACGCACAGCTTACGCTTCAGCAGCAACAGCAGCAACATCAGCAGCATCAGCTGCTGCTGCATCAACAGCTGCAGCAACATCAGCCCGCACACTCCCAGCTGCATCATCATCATCATATGCTACATCACGGGGGACACTGTGCGGCCACGGCGTCGTTGCCCTTCCTGTACGGCAACGGGTGTGCCAGCAAGCGCAAACCGGACCAGGTAGACGAGATACTGAAGCAGGAAACGCACGATGACGATGCGCGCTGGACCAACTTCGATCGGGAGGAGATCGAGGTGAAGGATCGCATTACGGACGAGCTGCTGAAATCGCTGCTGCTCGAGGCGCTCAAAGATATGGGCGAAGCGTACGGGGGTAAGTTGAAGCGTGACCGGCTGGCCAAACGACAGGAAAGTGCCATGTAAGAGGGAGAGAGAGAGATAGAGAGCGAAATCGATCGTCACGCACTACAACCACACATGTATTGTGATAGAGAACCCGGAGTGCATTTTATGCTAGTTTTAATTTCTTTTAGTGCGCTTTTAAATACTTTCGTAACTTTATGGACTGATTTTAAACGCAAGTGCCCATTAATGATGTACGCGCAACGATCGCGTACCACATAGAGAGAGAGAGAGATTGATATGCGTCTGTGTTTAGTTTGCTCAAATTTAACATTTTACTTAATTTTACCATTAACTTTGCTGATAATTGTTAGTTGGGCATGTTGGACGATGTTGAATAAAATTAGCATTTTAGAGCCAGTACACAATAACAAGCTGATTGGTGCATTTCTTTCAAATGATCCACTCGACTTGTTCTCGCCCCTGTTCGGGAGCCAGTGATTATCACACGTTGTTGTAATAGTTTTAATTCATGGTGGTTTTATTTGCGTTTAATTCTATTTACTTTACGATCTTCTATACAACACAGCTACGTTTGGGAGGAAGGGATATAGGGTGGAGGAAGAGAGAAAGGGGTAATTAATCATCCCAACGCATAGCGCATTTAGTGCTTGCTTAGTAGTATGCGCGCCGTTGGTTTTTTTTTGTAACATTCTTTTGCTTGGTTGGGGAGCAGTAGATTTTGTGTTAATTAAGTATAATTATTATTTTTTTAAATAGCACAGTAGCAAAACAAAAAGTATAAAAATGAACCTCCTATCGTATTTTGCACGCATTTTCGCTCTACCCTTGCTTCATCAGTCATCGATCATTCCCTATAAAACGCGCTCCATTTGCAGCATCAAAACCACGCACACATATAACTCACACGCTCATACGCTCCATACAAATTCTATTGAATGAATATTACTTTTGATAAAGCAAACTCAAAACACAAAAAAAAAGAAAATTATTAACCAGTGTTTAAACGCTCAAGCACAACATCTTTCAATTGAGTTGTTCGCTCTGTTTCTGGAGTATAGTATCTATAAGACACAAAACTCTTTCATGCAGACACGGAAGGGTTGTATGTAAAGTTTGTAGCCTGCAGTTACACTAAACACGTACACAATCGATGGACAATAATCGTGAACCTATACAAAAACAAGCTTCACATTTAAATTATCCATACAAACATGTTCTAAATCCAGTCGCGGTGACGCTTTTGTATGGCTCCATCCTTTCGCACTTCGCAGAGCACGTGTCAACATAGGAAAAAGCATTCAATTGTACTCCTCCCGGCCCCATTGTTTATGTGTTTTATGTTTTGCTTTAAATCTGACTGTGCGCTATTGCTAACCGCGTGTCCTGTTCTAGTACTACTACCCACTACACCGACCTCAGTAGACGCTAGGTGTTTAGGCTACCCCCCCCCCCCCGCCCCCCCACAAATCGATCCTTTCATGTTTTAACTTTAACAATACTTGAAACGCGTGTCTGTATGTATGTGTGTGTATGTCCTATGCTGTCTGCTGTTTTACACCGTTTTACAGCCTACTATGCGGTTGCGCTTAGCTTGGTTTGAGCTCGCTGAGTTTGCAGTTGCAGTTGCTATTGCTTTTAATCGGGAGGTGGTTTTGCTGTTTGGACTGCGGGCCTTTGTCGCGTACATCTACTATCATCCTTACCCGCTTACACCCTAAATAGTATAAAAGTAAAGCCTGAAAACATTAAGAGAAATGCCCTGTGGTGGTGGTGGTGCACACACACACACACACCCGAGAACCCTTTTCTCAGTGTGAGTGCGGGTGATTTCAGTGAGAAAAACAATGGCCATCTTGCACAGTGTCGAGACGAAGAAGAGGTGAATCAAAAGCCAAAGCAGCCCCAAAAGCAAACGGGAATTGAATTTGCAAGATGCAATTTATAATAACCTTTCAATTTAGCTGAATATACCCGAGCGCACGATTTCCGGTGTCAGTTAGAGTGTTGTTGTTGTTGGTGCGATCGGTTTTGGCCTATGGTTTTCGCGATTGGTTTTGCACGAAGAAATGAGGGACAGAGGATGCTTTTGTTTGGCGCTTCGTGGTGGTGGTTTGTGGTGGGCGATCGTGTCCGGAACGGACATTAACTCTTGATCGCATGCTTTGCATCTTGCTCCTTTTTCAACTGCTTTTGTCGCATGATGTCAGCGTCACTGGAAAAAGAGGAGAGATAAATTTAGCATTTATGACCAAAACAAAATCAAATGAACGAATTTGTAAATTGATATTTTTAATTCTTACATACTTCAATTTGTTTAATTGTATTGAAAAGTAATAAATATTAGTTAAGTCTTTCATGAAACTTTCATATTCATAATGGAATGTTGCAAAGTTTATAAGAATGATTATCTTCTTGCCTGTATCAACCGTAAAGGCAAGAATAAAGAATTTATGGCAAATTCGTAATTAGTTTATTGTTTAAATATATAAAAATGTAGATTAATTTGCTGTGTGCAATAATCTATTTAATCTAAAATGCAACTAATTATTAAAGTCGTATGCATCATTTTTTAAATAGTCATATATCCACATCCGATTGTTTTTAGTGACCGTTTTTAAATCATTTTCTAAATAATCCACAAATGAGCTTTATCTTTCCAATATTTATCTAGAACCTTCGCTCGCCTACGTGTGTGTCATCATCAATTTTCCGGACACCATACAAACATGTCCGGTCAATTTATCTCATACGAAAGACCCATTTCTAATCAACGAAACTCAAAATTGATGTTAAAAGGCTATAGCCCCAGAGAAAACGGAACAGGAACGACACAGTCCGATATCATAAGTCGTGTCGTGGCACACACATCAACAATTGATAAGAAACTATACACATCATTCCTGCTTATGGCAGGGAAAGGGAGTGGGGAGAGAAAGGAGTGGGTTAACACAAAAGCAGAAAGCTCCCCACTTACCGCTGCTTCCTCTGCTCGTGTGTGAGACCATCGTCCCGCTGCTTTGGCTGGCCGGCATTCTTTTTCTGGTTCTTCGCACGGGCCAATTCGCGCTGGTTTCCACCTGTGAAATTAAAGGTAACAGGATTATTTGTAACAATTATGTTTCACTCTTATCGATCTCTTAGGGGAGGTGGATGACTTTATGCTGGAATAATTGGGGTGGCACTTTCACCACACAACCCTGGACGCTGAAGCAAAAACATAAACAAAGCCTCTCTATCTCCCTCTCCCTCTCCCTCTCTCTCGCTTTCTTTCTACCTTCTCGCACAACAGCATCGCCTACGCTACTCTTCCATGGCATGCTGCGTGTCTTGTCGCAGAAAGCCGTAGCTTTGTTGGGAAAAGGCTGATATATGTTACCTTATTTGCATACGCACAAACCAACCAAACACAAGCAACAACCTACAGTGGGAAGTCGGATTTCTCTTCGGTTCAGGGTATTATTTAACATCTTCTCCGTTTCCTCTCGAAAGACTTCCACAGCGGCGACCGTGCCTCTTCTTACGCTGCAAGCCGAAGAAGCTTTTCGAATGTACCAGAAGCCCCGAACAATGTCATCCCGAGCAACAAGGGAGTAGGAGACGATTACAGCAGCGGCGCTGAGCAATTGAGGGCAAGCAATGGCCACTATGGCCACATGATGAGCACTTTGTCAAGACCAAGTGCTGTATGTTAGAAGAAAAAAAAAATCTGGTAATTCGTTTTGAAATGTAACAAAGCAGACGAAAAAGGCATCATCGCCGTCTACGATCTAGAACAGCACAATGAAGAGAAGCATCATTACGTTGCCCCGAGATGTGGGATGGTCCCCACCGTATCCGTAAGCCTCGCCCTCTTCGATTCACCCTATTACTTCGGACACAAATCGAAATGCATCCCGGGGTTTTAAGAACCCGGTGGGAAAATTAATACAAATTTCACACTATACGCAGCAGCATACTTACGGGTCATTTTCTATTTTCACAACGAGTAGAATACGCCAAAAACAACTCTCACAAACGGCGGTGGTCAGTCACACTCACGCACGGCGACGACTTCGTTGTAACGCACAGGCTAATGGAGCCAAGCAACGCAGCGACCAACTTCCGGGAGCGGTGAAATCTGAGCGCGATCTTAAATGCACCCGAAATGTGAGGTGGGTTTTTTTTGCGGCCCACGGAATCTTCGAGAAAAGATGCGTTTTTTTTCAACCGTGATCACCCGAGGAGTGGGAAAGAGTGGTGGCTGTGGTTTTACGACGAATGTTCACCCCTGACAGCTAGCAGAAAGCGGAGGGTAAGTTCGTGGAACGTGCGCTCACCAACACAGTGACAGGCAACGATGACAGTTGCGAGCAAGGTGAAGGTGCGCGTACACGAAAACGCGACACTCAAGCGATGTGACGGTTCGTAGAAATTTATGAAATTTTAAAAATCCACTTCTTACATTTAAAATTGTCTTTTAACATTTTTATAATATCGTTACACTGTATTGACACAACTAAGCAATAATTTAGATGTTAAAAAATTCATCACACTAAAAAGTATGTATTCAAGTGTTCAGTTATCAAGCTTTTTTAGCCAATTTGGTTAAATGATCGAGAACATTAGGAGAAAATCACTATCTTCGGTAAGAAAACTGGTCCTACTCGGTACCCTGATGGAGGTGCTAGATGTCATATATGATTTAAATGCAAGGCGACCAAGATATTAAACAATACCACATGATAACTTCACTATTGGACCCGTCGATGGGGAAATAATTTTAAATAAACTAATCTTATTTAATTTCTTTCATAATCCAACAGTCGTCCAATATCGTCCGTGCAGGATAGCAACATAAAGCGAACAACAATTCAAGTATCTTCCCATGATATTTTTATTAAAACACAATTTAACGTTACCGCAACGTGTTGACATGCATTTCCGACACATAAAAAAAAAAAACACTATTTTCTAACATGTGGTAAAAAAGAGGACAAATTAGCACGATAACATAATGCTCCGTAAATAAGTTTCAAAATATTTAGAAGAACCTTTACTATTAGCAGTTAGGACCGGTTGCCGACAAACGTAATTGATCTACGTTTGTTTATTTTAGAGCAATTTATTTAAAAAAGATAAAAAAAAATCAAATCAAATGTTTTTTTTTATCGGAGCGAATAGGGTAGGATTGTTTCATAACTGCACGTGACACGTATGTACAGGAGTTTGTTTTTGTTTTCATTGTCTGTTGCCCTTTCGTATACATTACATTGTTTGAATAGTTGGTAGCTGCTCCTATTCCCCCCTACCCTTTAAATGCTGAAATCTGACAAACTAAGTACAGCTACAAGTACATGTAGCTAACCAAAAGAAACAACTCTAAAATTTTGGAATCTTTGCTTCGTTGTGTAACAGTTTTTCTTTTCGCTTAAACAAAAAGTATTCTACCAACTAAAGACCGTAAAAGTGTGAACATGATGCGGATTTTGTTTGCTTGTTACGCCCATTGTATTTCACTCTATATTAACAATTTATCACACCGTATATGCATTTTCCTCCGCCCCCTCGCTATCGGTATTGTGCGATCGTTCGTTCACCTTCATGCCATTCCATTTCTCTTACAAAATTGACCACTGGTAGACGGAACAGAAGCAGTTGGGTTTCGCTTAGCGATATATACTATCCGTCTTCCCTGTTCGTACCCTCCTCTCTCCCCCCCCCCCTATGTCGTCACTTACACCACCAAAAATAGTGTTAAAAACTGTCCCTTAAAATCAAAGTGGCAACAGAAAAGTTGAGTGCCTTCACAACACCGCAGGACGACACCCATTTGGTAACACGTTTACAATCAAGGCGTATCATGTATGGAACATCCCAGGGACCAGTGCAGTTCTGGTGGTGAACATAAAAACTTAACCGACAGTGAAATATTTTGAATCCTAACAAAAAACGAAATGCTTTTCAAGACTGCTATTCAAACGAAAGCAAACAAAAAAGCGAACGATCGATTGCTAAACCTAACTACAAACACTTCGCTAGCCCCAATTTACTTACATGACGTACATACAACGTGTACTTTCCTCTTTAGCTTGAACTCCATTTCAAGGCAGCTGCTGCTGCTGCTGCTACACGTTTGAAACAGTTTTGGCGATTTGAAATTTTGTCTTCCATTATTTTCTTCCTATTACTAGCCCAGCGACGGGTCGGACCTTTTTTCCCGGTTGTTTTTAGTTATCAATTCCTATTTAACACTAAGTAGTTTCTTGCTGCTGCAAAAGCGCCCCTCTGCTGCTTCTACGCCATGCCCTTGCTTCGGGACGGAAACAAGCTGCCACCATCGCTATCTACGATCGCTGGAATTAATTGCTAACGTTTTGATTTCCATTTTCTCATAGCTCTTACTACTAGATTGGTTAAAAGAGTTTTTTTCCGTTGAAAGAAGAGAAACAAACATGCCATCCCATTCACTCACTCTCTCTCTCTCTCTCTCTCTCTTTATTCCTCTCTGTCCTTCAGAGCGAGAGAGGACCGATGATTATACAATTAAAAACACATTTTTCACCTTTCACCTGGACGTCCTGAACAGCAAGGTGTAATGCGTATTGAAAGGTAAAACTTAATTTAAAATATAAAATAGTAAAAAAAATATTTAAAAAGAAAACCCTTTGACACTTTCTTGAGCAAAATCCTCGGCCACGAACAAAAGGTTGGTTAGCTTCAATCCTCAAAACATTGATTCACCGTCGCCTACTGCGATGGAAAAACCAAACCGGTGGAAGTTTTTCGGCAAATGATGGTATGACCAAACGTCTCCGCGGCAGTTTCGCCCGCCGAGAGACTTCTAACCAACCGTGTTCGATGGCCGTACGCAAATATTCGTGATTTGCGGAGTTCAAAAGAAGCACAACCATCTTGTCGTTGCGACAAGCAACAGCATTACAGAATTGATCGGTACGGAGTGTTTAGTTTGAGTTTAACGAGCACAGCTCACAGTTGGTCTGCGGACCGCACAGCCCACCACAGGACGGTGGCATCTTGAACGCCAGCACGCCCGCCGTCTGGAAGTTGGCGTAGTTGGCGTTCCAGCAGGCTGCGGCAGCGGCGGCCGCCGCCGGCACCTGCCACAGTGCGGCCGCGTTCGTCGCCAGCTGTTGCTGCTGTTGCTGAAGTTGCTGCTGCTGCTGCTGCTGTTGGGCCTGCTGTTGAGCCTGCTGTTGGGCTTGCTGTTGTGCCTGTTGCTGCTGCTGTTGCTGCTGCTGCTGCTGCTGCTGCTGTTGATTATTTTGTTGCTGTGTTTGATTAGATGTTTGTTGCTGTGGTTGCTGCTGCTGTTGCTGCTGTTGCTGCTGTTGTTGCTGATTCTTTTTGGATTTTGCTCGGGAGGAACCTTTACTGCGGGTCACAGTACCTCCCGGGGTTTCTACTCACATAACCTACAAAAAAAAAACACACACAGCCGCAGAAACAGAGATTTAGTAAAAGATCCCGAAGATGGTGTTGGAACCATACCTGAAGTATCTGTGACGCCTCAAACGCGGTGCCGGGCAGCAGGATGACCGGTGTCGAGACGTGGCCCGCCTCGACGCAGATCATGTTCGGGTACTCGTCGTCACCAAAGTCCTGGCACTCGCGCGCCTTCTCCATCCACGGGTTCCACACGACCGTGTCGGGGAAGTTGTACTTCTGCAGGCGCATCTTCCGCCCGGACACCACGTTCGTGATGATGTGCTCCTGGGGCGTATGCTGGTAGACCCGGTCCGTCCACTCGTTGATGGTGACCGCATCCCGGCCCTCCTGGTAGATGGCTCCGTCTCGTGTCTGTGAAGATGGAGGAGAATTTGTGATATTTAACGCATCACTGAAACTAGAAGGTACTCGACAGGGCGTTAGGTCCTACCTTATCGACAAAGGTGCAACCGTGCAGTCCCGTAATCTGGCACCGGCGCACGTCCGGCACCTTCAGGTAGGTGTGCAGCAGCAGATTGAAGGAGAAGGTCATGTCTTTGCTCGGGTTGTACACGCCGATGTGGAAGTGGAGCTCCTTCTCGCGCAGGATCAACCGGTACGTTATGCGAAATCTGAGAAGGGAAGACAAAAGATCGCAGGTCAGCAATGGTGGTCAGGAAAGAATTCGAAAAATAAGCGACCGCCTTACGGGTAGTTCCACATCGAGCGTGTAATTTCGTTGTCCATTAGGCTGAAGACGGCTTCCACGTCACCGCTGGGCAATCGTTCCGGGGCACGCTCAAGCGTCCACCGGACCACCCGGCCGAAGCCATGCTGTGGGCCAAAGTTCCAGGGACCGAATTGTGCTAAAAGGAAGGGAAAATATGGAATTAATTATAAAACACTGCATTGTGACTACTTCCAATGATAAGAAACTTACGAAAAACGAACGGTATGCCACCACGGATTGCCTTCTTCCCATCAAAAACTGCTAGTTTGCTGTAGGATAAAAAAAATGAAAAAGACATATTCATTAACTTACTTCATTCTTACAGCATACAATTCTATCGAGAACTCTGAAACATTCTCGGCGAAGATCATACAGCCCGCTATTGGGGCATTAATTTAACATGGACTTGTTCATTTTCACTCTTCAGTTTGGTTTATTCTATCTTCCGGCTTGCTGCTTACGCTTCCGGCCAGTAGTAATAAGCACTTTCTGTTGAGCGAATCGCGTCTATACCGCTCGTTCATAAGCACGTGCCTGAGCCAAACGCTCGTAAAATGTTAAGTAATATGGTTCATCCTCTAAGGGCAGAGGTCGGCAAGCAAATGGAATGAATTTAATATCAAAATAATTGTATCATTTTGGTGCGTTTGTTGTACACATGAGTTAACCGTTTGAAGAGGCGAATGAGCTAGACCTCAAAGAGCTTTAAAAAAAAAGCAAAAGTAAAGTAAAAAGTTAACCGGCTTTGTTGTGTGAATTGCCTGATATTTTATATAATTATTAAAATTCAATAAAGCCATACCAAAAAATCAAGTGTAACAAACGATAGTAATTATACCGAATATGACCGGTATAAGGCAAACACACAAGTGGGAAATATCTTGCGGAATATATTAATCGTTAGTACAGGAAGTGTTAACAATACTGTGTAAACAAACCACAGGGCTGATCAAACTTGCATCGTCGAGCCTATCTACTGCTCTGGACATTTAAAACTGCCCTTAGTAGTATGGGGCACTGAATCCAAACGACATAACAACACTATTGGTCATAGGATCAATTTTGGTCAATAAACCAAGTGTCTCACACACAGGAAAGACGAGTAACCGCCATCAAAACGACCTTGGTCCGAATCGCAAGACTAATTGTCATTGTGTGTTGTGGCATCGTAGAAGGAAAGAGTATTATTAAACATTTTCTAAATTTTGTAAAAAAAAAAATCATCCTAGATAACCGTTAAAGTGTCACCGGAACACGATGTCTTATTATAGATTTTGCATTTTCGTTAAAAAAAAAACCCCATCCATCTGTACGCGCAATTTGCGTAATTAGTGAATGAAATTAAGAAGGAAAAAACCGCTACACACATCCCCTCGTTCATTCATTCATTCACCATCGAGTGTAGTACATAATTTTAAAGAGCAACGCTCTTACGCTACACACCGATCTTTCACCGACAGTTCGATCGGCAACCGTTTCCTTGTCGCGAATCGATGAATGAAACGATGGTCACGCTTATCAATTAACGACGGGCAGCAGCAGCAGCAGCGCTCTGTGGGTCAGCTGTCCGCGACCACTCGCTCACTCACTCACGCACCCAAAACTCATTCATTCATGTTTCGGTACCGGAAGCGCTGTCCAAGATCGCCCGCCACGTTGATCGACACGAATCGATCACCTGTTACTGAGGCGCGTCCGTGATCCGAAGTCCGATCCAACTCTACTAGACCCAGCAGCAGTAGCAGCAGTAGGAGCAGCTGCTTCTTTTGGTGAAATCACCGGAAGTGATAACGATGCTGCGTACATTCGATACGCGTTAAGCGCAGTTGTTTGCGGTGGATCGGTCCGATCGATGCCGAGTTGTAATTACAGACAGATCAGATCAGCTGCTACCGGCACCGGGCTGCATAGGTTGGACATTTCGGACAACAACGGAGCAGTTCAGGGACACAGCATTAATAACATCTTTATCATTCGTAAAGGGGGTTTTAATATAAACCAACCTACAAAACAAGATGAATGTCACTTTTACCTTCAACTGGTGGCAGTAAGCAACGAATTCATTGATCAACTGTTTACAGACAAAGCCTTCCATTCAAATGAGACATTTATGTTTCACTTCCTGCTACTAGTACTATCATATTTCGTACTTTCGTCTGCACCTTGAATGACTCCACAAGAGACCACTTAAAGGGCACACGATCAAGACGAAATTAGCATAAGCGGGCGCACGTGGCTTCTGTAGGCAGTCATCAATTTCTCCCGAATGATTTCGATGTTCATGCGATCGCAGCATCCGATCGAAGCTGCACCGATCTCGCATTTACTGTGCTACCCGTCTCATTCCCTTCCTCCATCATCAAACCCCTCTAACGCTAACGAAGATCACGCGCGCTTCACGCGTAACGACAGCACGCTGTCTTCGAGCGCCACTGACCAACGGCCAACGGCTTTGCATCCCCCTCTCGTGAGATCTACACAAGATGATGGTCAGCATGATGACGGAGCCTTTTTTTAGTCTTCTGCTTTAGGCTACCCCTTTTTTCGCCGCATGTTTCACTGTCCCACATGCGCGCTCGACTCCCACCCAAAGCGCTCTAACCCTGGCCGACCGCCAAAGTGTAATTGTTCGGGTATGGTAATGAACGGGTCCCTCTCGGGATACTTAATTACTTTTTTTCAGCAATCAATTATCGAGTTACCGTTTAACGCGCAAGCACACCAGCGCCGCGTTTGACGCCTGTTGGTGTGTCCGTGCATTGGACACCCCATTGGCCCTTCTTTTGCCCCTTTTTTTTGCTGTTGCGGTTGCCTTTGTTCCCATCCAAGCTTGGAGCGTTTTTCTATACTCAACTTTTCTTTTCGTTAACAAAAAATAATAATAATAACGTCCCACTGCCCGTGGCTAACCCTTCATTTTGGGGTAGCCCGGTCCCATGGTCCGTTACTGGAAGGAGGGGGGGGGGGGTATGGTAGGAGGAGAGATGTGCCCTTTTTCCCCATGCAAGCACCGTTCGATCGTGATCTTAATGTATGTGTATTTTTTTAGTTCATTAATTTTGTCTGCTCATCAGCGCAGCAGCGCAGATCGCCAGTGTTAGTGCCGGCACCCTCGGTGTGGATGGTAATTTGATTTTTTTTCTCCCTCTGGTGTACTGGAATATATTTTTTGTTGCGAATAGGGGTTTTTTTTTTGTTTACCGCTTGTTGGGGATGGTGTACAAGAAAACTGCTCATCGGTCAAAATCGATCGAGGAAAAGGGGGAAACTGTCCAGTGCCTGTATGAATTTTTGCACTGTTAGAAGGTAACTGTAACAAAGAGTAATTTGATGGTTTGAAGAAAAGCGTTATTTTGGATGAAGCAAAAAACAAAAACAGCAAACATGGTCACGATGGTACACAATTGCAGAACGAAATAGCGACAGCAAATGTAAATTTTAAATATTGTGAACTAAAGTAATTATGAATTAATCGTCTTTGTTTAGGGGTTGCTACCTTCATACTATTGTATCCCCTCGATTTTCTCAATTCCCGTTGGTTTTATTCAACTCCATCACTACTTAATCAGCATTGGTCAATTGGTCAATGCATTTTTAAAGAGTTGGCCCGCTTTCCATCCAAGATAATCAGCACGAATTTTCCTCTGTGATGGCGTTAAAATTAAGGCAAAACTAGAAATTAACACAAAGTGTCTAAATCTTTTCTGCCTTCTGTCTGTCTGAAATCTCATGCTCATCATTCATCAGACAATCTCGAGCAAGTGGATTACTACAGCTCGGTAAAATACAACAGTAAACAAATTTCGGAAAGACTGCTAACGATTTCCACAAAAATCGACCACTCCAATCGATCTAATCCACGCATGGCTGGTGAATGAACTTCATGAATGTGGCTGCAACACAATACGCAACGCCATTCAAACTCTACTAGCTAATTACTGTGAAATTATTATTGTCACACTTACTTGGTCAGCTTTTATAACTTATTTTCAAAGGTTAAGAAAAGGGCTAAAGAGGCACTAATTTACTGCAGCGTCTCCAATCAGCTCGATATACAATAAACAATCATTTCATAATCGTAAAGGCCGGGCTACATTGATCGTACGCTCTGGTGTAATTTGGATTTTCACTAGCGCACCTGGCGGCAGCTGACCGAAGTAATTTCCCAATAATTTGGAGCCGCTTCAGAAAATATGTTATTTTTCCATGTTTTTTTTTTTTTACTTAAATCGGACAAGAAAAGTTTTGTAAAAGGTAGATACACACGCATTGCATCCATTTTCATGGCAAAAGACGATGGAAAATCTACTTAATTTTGGGATCGATCGCGATCTGGCGTAAAATGATCTATGATCGCAGTAAACGTACAGTTGATACAGTTCAAAAGGATTTGAAATTTGAAAGGATTAGGACCAGAGGCGGATTTATCCATCTCGGGGCCCTAGGCGGGGGATATAATTGGGGTCCCTTGTTTCCTGAAAAGTCCAGAAAATTATATCGCATTTTTATGAATATCT
>KI919292.1:33443-48535 GCA_000473525.2 Anopheles melas | reverse complement strand
ATTAATAACAAAAAATCAATCGCTTATAAAAGTGAACTAACATGTGGAGGTTTAGCTCGGGGCCCCTTTTAAGCAGGGGCCCCCCGCGGCCGCTCAGTCCGCTTATAGGAAAATCCGCCACTGATTAGGACATGGATTTTTTAGATCAAGCTAGCTAGAAAATCAGCGTGGCCCAATTACAGGTAAATTGTTGATTAAATTGACACACCTTGACAGATGATCAACAGCGAGAGAGTTTGACGTACCTGTTCTATAACGGTGACTACCAGACCTTTGAACCGTTATCATTTGAATCAACACACATTAACAACAGACAACATTAAGTTGTTTTCAGTCTGTTAAGCTAACTAAAAACAAAACAAAAAAAAACACACAACACATCTCATACAACTCATCTCATAGCACACTTAAAATTGTACAAGAGCCCGTTGCTAACGGTCACTCTGCGTAAGGGTGGACATATTTTGAACCAACGGATGGTTCCGGCTGTTTCGAGAGCAACTTCATAGCGGCTCTGGGGCTCTCTTTAGACTGACTACACCACAGGTTGTGTTTTTTTTTTTTTGCATTTGAAATTATTTCGTCGACTGTCGACACCGTCAACAACAGCAAAAAAAAAAACGAACGAAATGGTGTATGATATAAGCCACAAAAGCACAGGGTAATAAAAAAACAAAAAAAAAAAACCGGTACTCATTATCTAACTGATGAACAAAAAACACGCTAGCTTCGAAGGATGGTCATAATAGTAATGGAAAAAGGTGCTTTCCTTCGTTTAACTATCGCTAGCGAGGGAAGGCAAGTGTTACTGGCAAACGTTGATCGTTTGGGACAATATTAAACCATTTTAAAATGTAATGCCTTATCACTATGAAGCATTTTTGGTGGGCATAAAAAATGCTGTTTTTCATCAAAAACATAACAATTGCGCTTATGAAAGAATGGCCCAATAGTTGTAGAATTGTTTTAAACGCACTTTGTTGTGCAATATTGTTGAACATTAAACATTGTAAAGTTATTCTATTATCTTTGCTACTAGCGGTCCTTTACACGATCGATCCGTGCCTGCCAACATTAAACAAACACCCGCAAAAAAAAAACAACAGTTTTAAACGGCTAATTCATTAAGCATTCGATCGGGAACTTCACCCATCTTGTGCAAGAGCAAAACGGTCGAATCTTTTTTCGCTTGTTTATCTTACAAATGGTGGGACTAGAAGCAGAAGCAGAAACAGATTCGATTTCCAAGTTTGCAAGTGTGTATCTCCACCACTACAGAGTCTGTGAAGGATCCAACTTTGCTTTTTTGAAGCTCCATACACTCCCCACCACGATGGAATCACCCATCCATCCACCCACGCCCCCCCCCCCCCCCTCCTGCGAAAGGAGGAGGCCAATTATTCATTTCGATTCCAGTTATAAAATCAACTGCCATTAGTGGCACTGTTTTAACTGGTGGAAGCAATTATTTACCAGTTTTTTTGTTTGTTGTTGTTGTTTGGTTTGTTTATGTGCCATCCCTTTTTTTTGCGGGCCCTGGGCGAGAGCATGTTTTCTTGACAGTATCATCGCCCCTGCCGTTCAAGATGGATAGGTCCGTCCATTTGCTGGCTTTTTTTGTATTGGTTGTCTTTTTCTAATGACCATCGTTTAGCTGCTCATCACACTGAGCAAATAAAGTCCCACACTCACACACACTCGCAGCGGTGTACTTGAAACGCAAATTAAATATACCGAGAACGTTTAGAAAGATTCCAGCGACCAGAAACAGCGTGCGACGGATCAAGTTAGGAAATGGATTCGCAGGAAAATGGCAACGCAGCTATCGGAAACTGTGTTCTTTTTTAATCCGATTATGTAGTATCGTATGCTGCATGGGAAAAAGGGATTACTTCAGCTCTGTGGAAAAAGCCAACGGTCAACAATTGCAACTAATGAAAAACTACTATCAATTACTGGCAGTCGGCAATCGTCAACTGCTTGGTGATCTTAATGATCGCTTCCCTGTCCACGTGTCCACGTGTCCATTGGGCCAAATGTTGAAACATTTATTCGAGGAAACTATTCACTTCGTTTGGATGAAAGGTAAATGTTTTTAGCGGGAAAACAATATCGAGCACGTGTCATGCGAATGCCTTTCGGAATACGGTTCACTGTGGGACTGCAAACGAGCAACAAGATACGATGAACGTATATGGAAGGATATGATGAACGTACTTAATTCATTACCACGCAGCCGGATAGTCAGTCATTGCTACAGGGGGATAGTCCATTCTAGGTTTGAACCAATGGCGGGCATGATATTGATTCGTTCGAGTTGACGACTGTACCACGGGACCGCCTACATTTGATAGGTTTTTTTGTTTAATTCACCACAATTCTACACTTGTACATTACAATTAATAAGGCTATTCATAAATTCAAATGTTAAAATAATTACAAAAGATTTTGTGGCCAAAATAACGTTAATATTATTTTTCAGTTTATGTTTATGATTTCTTTAATACATAATGAATCCATACCCGTGAATTATTCATATGATGAATTGAATGATCTTTACATGAAATAGATATAAAAAGTGAAGCTCACACACATGTAGATTTTTCTGCTATGCAAATTTAAAATGAAGAGCAATTAATTAGTAGCAATACGGCCGAAGCCATTCGTTCTGAATAATAATATGAAGAGCAGTTAATTATCATCTAAATGACAATCCAAATTGGTACTTGGTTGTAAAGGTAAAAACGTACCATGCTTCTTCTTGAGAAATCTCATCATTATCTTATTTACAATACCATGGAACAATTATTTTCATTTGCCTCCGAAAGCTTCATACTATAAGAGGCTTATTAGCAATTCACCTTCAAAAAGCTTCTGTACTAACTAAATGGTTCTTGTTAAAATTATCCAATTTCTGATTTGGAAGCTTAACATTCTAACTCGAGCAGCAAAACACATCTTAACCAAGATTTATGTTCCAATCTTTAGTGGTGTAAGTACAAAACTTTCCGATAGCTTATGTTTATCTAAAAATTGTGCCCTCCCCCCCCCCCCTTCTGGCTGACCGCCCGTCTCGTTTCGGTGAATGGATAAATCGGTTTCGATCATCGTTCCAAGGGGTCGATGTTTCTTCCTCTTTAAATTCGCCACTGCAACACATATCTTATTTTTGTTCGGTCGCTTTCTCTCTCTCTCTCTCTCTCTCTCTCTCTCTCTCTCTCTCTCTCTCTCTCTCTCTCCCTCAGCAATACCTCCCATCGTTGACCCGTCGAAACGTCAAGTCACTCGTACGCCATAAATTAACCAACGCTAAAACATGTGGTTCTTCTCCCGATGGCGCGTCTGCGGCAACAACCCCTGTCCAGCCGCTCGCCTCCCCGCGCTCACGGTCAATTTCCTACCCTACGCTGGGCCCTTGCCCTGGACTCCCCGTGCGCTCCTGTGCGATCCTTCCGGGTTGTCGTCCTGAATTTCATTCTTCATTTTTTCCCTACTATATGTGTGTTGGTGTGCAGTTTCACGGTGTGCGCGGGAGCAAGAAATGTTTATGTACGTCTACGAGCACGAGGGTGATACGATGGGTGCGGTGCGCCCACTGCTTGGTGGGCCATTTGTTGTGTACCTTTCGTGCTCTCTCTCTCTCTCTCTTACTCTCTATGCTCTCATACATATATACAAAAACACACACACACACATACATACACACGAATGGTACGGCTGCTAGTGTTGGATTTGTATAGAAAGTGTGCAGAAAAAGCACGTGGTGAAAAACGCTAATGGCGCATCTCGCAACCGGAAAACCCCGCCGCGTGAGCAGCAGCCGGCGGGGGTGGTGGAACAAGGGACGGGAGGGAACGGTGCGGAGATTGAAATGAATCGGAGCGCCACTATGTCCCACTTTATGGGAGGGGAAGGGTGTGTGGAAAGCAGAACGAAGAAAGAGGGTGGAGAGGTGGGTCAGCAAAAAAAAAAACGCCAACATGACAGCATTTATTTACGACGAGACACGGTGGCGAACACGTGCATAAAAACCAAAACAGAGAGAATGGCCAAGCCAGAACGCCGGGAGAGAGTAGTGTAGTGTGCAGCTGCGAGAGAATCGGCGAAAGGGGAAAAACGGTCCGGTTTTTATGCACGCAACAGTCGGTCCTGGTGATGACGCCAGAACTCTTCTCCCCTGCTTCCTGATCCACCCCCAAAACGAGCGTTTCTGCTTGTCCCTTGTTTGCCTCGGACGATGGCAAGGCTGCACCGTCTCTCGGACGCCCCCTCCCGGAAGGGCGTGTTATGGGAAGAAGCACAAAACCGACCTATGTATCTACCGCTTTGTTTCGCGAGCATTGATAAGTTTTTGGAATGGATTAGTATGCACTGATATCAATTTGGTCAGTTTTGAGAAGATAAAAACATGGTGCGTCTTATCCCTAATCACAGGATGGTGATAGACAACTTATGATGTTAGGTGAATGATAATCATTTCCAAGGAATGTGGCTATGAACCAACATGGAGAAATTCCTCTGAGAAAAATAGACTGACAACAGAAGTACTCAAACGAGATTAAATTCTGAGTTACGTTCAGGGAACTAACGATTTAACAAATAGACAATTTAACAGATAGACTTAGGTTTGGATTTGGTTTGTTGCGGGTTTATTTCAGCAGTTGTGATATTTTTGGTATACTTTCTACTTGGTACGTTAAGCTATATTGCCTCAAATCACAAACCAACGCCACGCAAGAATATATCACTTAATATGACACAGAGTTTGGGAACGCGTACTGAGAAAGGCCGGACTGGAATATCAGGTCATGGATGAGTGTTAGTTAAAACGTGCGAAAAAGACATTCGAACTCCAAAGACTTCATTGTCCAACAAGATTCCATTAACGCAAAGCCCAGGGTCGTGTGCTGTAATGTTTTGAAGTTGCGATCTTAAAGCTAATGCTGAATGTTCAATAATTTCTAATTTTAATATCATTGAAGTAATTTATCCTGTGTCTGATTAAGGCTAATTGAGGTCCTGAATAGTCACATGATTGTGTGTTTTTATGCGTATATATGTATGTGCAATATATTAATCCACATCATGCTGATATTTCATTGCCATCACTTTAGTTTTTAATTTCTTCAGCATGATTCGCAACACTTCAACGGTCAACGGATGATGAGATCCAGTTTCAAAACCCGGGTCAAAAAATGATGGCAACAAATCGTTAAAGTGTTGAAAGTTTTGCTGATGAAAATAAAATTTACACGGGTTTTTCGAATCTATTTCTAATATCTACAACATTGTTCATTGTTTGCGAGATGTTTTTTACAACAGCTGTCAAATGTTGTACTTTCATCACAACAATGTTTCAGTTCTTCCTCACGATTTTCAACACGCCTCAAGCTGGATTGAGTTTGACAGTTCTTTGTGATGTTAATGTTAAGAATCATGTGTATGAAGTGAAATTTTATAATGATGCAAATATACCATTTGACAGCTGTTGAAAAACATCTTGGAGAGGGTGAACAATGATGTGCACTGAATAATGATTCGAACGTGACTTGGAAAACCCTTTATTATGATGATAATGAAATATCAGAGTGATGTGGAATAACTTCTCACACGCGATGAAAATCAACGTTTCCATTACAAAGTGAGTTGAAAAACCCTGTAAGAGATTTCATTTTAAATTGCTAAGTCTGAATAACAAACCAAATATTTTAACTAATTCTCATTAAATTGTAGATTATGTAATATGAAATAATGAATTATAGAACGATTAGTTTAATAGAACGACTACAGCTTTTCTATCAAAGATACTCACTTCTAGTCAATAACTGATGCCTAAAAATGCAGGGACGCATAACGGCACGTTAACATTGTTGCAAAAAATTAGCTTATTTTGGTACATTTTCAATAACCATCTTCCAGAAACGTTTCCATCACTGCGTTCGCCTATGACTGCGTTTGCCTCCCCAAAACACGTACAGCAAACGCTCCGAGCGAAAGAACCACACTATCGGCCAACTCTGGTGAGCATAAAAACACAACATCCATCGTTCAACCGACGTACCTCACCGCCACCATCATCATCCAACCTCTTCCAAAACTGGTGGTGATGGTGAATGGCGCAATTGTGGAGAAAATGAATGCGAAAAGGGCAGCATGAAAAACTTGGAACCAAAACTTCGACGCCGGCTACAAACACAAAGAGCCGAGAACACACACACACACACACAGACGGCACACCAGTGCTATGACATGCTCGAAGTTGCTGGCGGCGGCAATGACTTTTTGTGTGCTCGTTTTCCACTGCTACTGCTGGTGCGGATGATGATGATGGTGAGAAGAAAAACTAGGGGAAAAAAACCTCCTCCCCCCCAAGGGTGTGTGTGTGTATTAGTGAGCACACAAGGTACTTGGAAAGACAGGGAGATTTCACACAAACTGGAGTGAACGAAAAGGAACCATGCCAGGATTGTGATGCGCAGTCCGGGGCCTTTTTTTCTTTCTTCTTCATTCTCCATCCTCCTCCTGGGGTTTGGAGTGAGGGGAAAGGAACACGAAGATAAGGTTTTGGAGCGGTCGAAATCAGTGTGTAAACAAAAAAGCTGCAAAATTCATCATCCTGGCTTCGCTGGCGAAGCAGGATTGTGTTGGAAATGGTCCAGTAGAAGGGAATAAGCTTTAATCTTTTATGTAAGAGCACAAAATACTTCTTATAATGTGTATTTAATACACTATATTATAGAAATAATACTCAAAGAATGAGCACAAGTGTATGATGCTATACTCACCAGAAAGGATAGCAAAGCAACGGTGAAAACGGTGACAAGATGTTCAACGAAAAGATACACATCGAGAATGTCAAAAGCGCGGTAAACAAAACACATGCATGCTCCAACAGGAACAGCCTACTGTCTCGTGCCTTTCTCATGCCGACGAGCTATCTCTCGCTCTCCCAAGCGTGCTCGCGGTCTAGCGCCTGTTCTTTGCCTATCGGCCGTGCCAGGCGGCAACCAGGCCACCATCTCCCGGTAGAGGAGATTAGTTTTTATTCCCATCTTCCCACCAAAAATGGTTCCTCCACGAACTGCTCCGCCTTTCATTGTGCGCCAGCAGGCCCCGGTGTGCAGTTTAAAGTTTGAATTTCGTAACGGCATAAAAAAGGGCAACGGCAACTGTCAGTTTAAAAAAAAAACGATCCTAGCAAACAAGGAAAAGGTAAAATTCGGGGAGGCTGGTGGCGTAACAAAGAACTCAGCTCTACAAACTGGGATACTGTCCCTTTTTCTCTCTCACACAAACACAAACACATAGATACCATAATACAGGCGCCAACCGTACCGCCGTTTGGATGATACAGCCCTTGCCTTTTTTTCTGTGGCAGGCAAAAAGGGAAGCGCTAAATAAGAAAAACCGAAAGTACGAAAAAACGCTGGAAACTGCCAACTGGGGAGGGGGGCAGGGGGAGGTGCCTGGCCGCGCATCCCAGAATCCCAGACCGATGAAAGCAAATGCTCCGCATGTTGAAGGAAGCCAACCGTCAACCAAAAAAAAAAAACCCAAACCATGTGACCATTTTTTCGACGCCCGCAGACAAAACACGGTAGCGCGAAGCTGCTGCTTCTGGTTTCCGACGGCGATCATAGTTGGCGGTGCAGAGTGTACAGTTGGGAACCGAAATGGGTTCATTGTGTGTGGCAAAATTCCACCCGGGGTTGTTTTTTTTTTAAGTTTACGTTTGTTCGCCCGTCTAACAACAGAGAAGTTCAGAATTTGGCGAATTGTGAAGCGAAGAATGGAACGGAAGCGGTTGAGTTGAGCTCAGGTGTGTGCCGCCTAACGGTATTTTGGAGTGGTTGAGTTTTAGCAAAGAATTCTGCACATTTGTGGGAATGACCGGGGCTTTCTCAAGTGATCAAGATGATGCGTTTCGTTTGCTGTATGTTTTGTATTTTAATTCCCCAACAAAAAAGCTCATCAAATCGCCACAAACATTCAAAAATGTGTATCCCATTCTTCTGCAACGAACGTATAACACACACACCCACACAAACGCATTGCATAAAATTGACAATCGAAACTGGGTCGGTTTCGTGCTGGTAGCGCAAACGTGCATACAAAACAACGGTTCGTTTGCATTTTACTGACCTTGAAAGGCGGATTGCGTTTTCGCCGTTTTCGTCGCCATTGCTGCTCTACTCTTAACCCCCCCCCCCCCTCCCTTTACAGACAAGCAGCAGCACAGCAGGAGCAGTATGATGTTTGGTGGAATCTTTTATGTTTTGGCATCAGGCCACACACCAGCGGCAGGGGTGGTGGTGCCGCGCTCTGCCAGACGCAAGAGATCCTCGGCTTTATGCGCTGCCATTCAGTGATTGTTCTCTCGCAATAAGAAGGGTACGAGCGGGCGTTAGCATAATAAACAAACACCGATTCACCAAACGGGTAGGTGAGGAGGGGGAGGGGATCTTATTTGCGAACGAGTGAGGGAGGGGGCGGGGGACACACAACCCATAAGGAATTATTGCGCATGGGTGTTTTTTTGTTTCTTTCTTCTTTCTCTCGATTTGCTCGCAAATACACTGAATGCCAAGGGCAAGGACGCCTACGGTGCATGCGGACCGCCATCCTCGACACATGTGTCTTGTGTATGGGTATAATTTAAAAAAAGGGATATTTATTTTGTTACTTGCTATTTTTTTGACTGGTTTGGGTTACTTTTGAACCGTTAGTAAGCTGCAGAGATACTTAAACATAAACACATTACAGTAATCCTTCTAGTCTAAAGCATAAAACATAACTCATAACATAAAACGGTTCAAAAGCATAGAAAATTTTATAAATATAATATGAAAGAGTAGCATAAGTGTACCAATTATGGCTATAATTTGCCGATTTTACTCCTGTAAAAATAATTTTACAAAATTTCAAAAGTCTACATGTTTTCTTGAAGACTAAAATGTGTACAACAAGACAGTTTGAAAAAGTCGTATAAAATTTCAATTAAAAATTGCATATTCAAGGTTCCAATTATATTGCTATATTGTTTCTAGCAATTCACCGTAGCTGTACCGATTGTGGCTCTGGGTAAAACTCGAGGATATTTACACCAAAAGCCATTTTGTGACATCGTTTTTAATTAGTTCAAGTAATAGGGGAAGGTAGGTAAAGACGGACACGTTAAGGGAAATGGTAAAAATCTAGGGATATATAAGTGCAACGACCATGAAAATGTGCATACATTATCTTACACTCATGTTTTATCAGAAAATGTGTTGAAACTTTTAAGTTTCCATCGATTTTTGCGTTTTTTTCAGGAATGAAAAACATGTTTTTTTTCGTGCAGTTTTGAAACGTTCGGGAAAGACGGACACCTGATATGGGAAAGATGGACACCATGAAGGGTAAGATAGACACCTCTAAAAAACCCTCCGTTTGAAATTGAAGAGGTTTACAGTATTTTAACATATCCTTTCGCTTTCCTCGTCCTGGTGCGCATTTATCCCAAATCTAGGCCAATTGCAACGACGGTTCATTCAGCCATGAATTTTGAAATTGTAAGCGGCGCTTGTAATATATCGTAGAATGCAGCATCTAAAGCATTATTGAAATATCGCGCACTAACAGCTGACGTTGCTCCAGCTTACAGAACAACAGTCTGGAGCTTCTTTTTAGGAAATTACTCCGCGAAAAGTCCACGACTTCAGTATTTTTTGAGGGACTAGTTAATAGTTAATGCCATTTTCGATTCAACAATTGATATTTGTATTCTTATGGCATTTCTCATCTATTCCTGAACGATGTCATATCAATGTCTCATCTTTTTATTGCTTAAAGTTGTCCAAGTCGTGAAAAGCTATTGGTTCTCGTGATGTACCTCACCAGAGTCGAGCGAGTAATAGCATAACGCATGACTGACCCATGACTGACCGACTAACGCTTCATTTCGCGCTTATTTCGATACTTTTTTTCTAGTTGCTCATTGGTTGATAGCTTCGGAATACCCTTATTTAAGTTATTTGAAGAAATCTATCCATCACCAATTGATATAAGAAGTAAAATAACTCAATAAATGCGGTGTCCATCTTTCCCTACAACAAAGTGTCCGTCTTTCCCGCTTTGGTGTCAGGATGTTTACACCACCAGAAAACAAGATTTTGTGTGTAGTCAAATTAGATCCACAAGGGTGCACACGATTGAATATTTATTTTTTTTCCGTGAAATTAAACAAATTTGCAAATATTATGCCAAAAATGTTCTCAAATGGGTTGTTTAACTTTAAGATAGGATGGTGCATTGTTGATTTTTTTGGAAAATTACCTTTTTTCATGCATTTAAGAGAAGTATCCATCTTACCCGCAGTGTCCGTCTTAATAACTATATGAACATCTTTAAATACGTTAAATTAATCGCACAATTGATAGAGCACTTTTTTCGAAAGCAAATCATAAAGGCTGCGTTACTTTGGTGAAACTGATCCGATGTTATAACTTGTTAAACATAACTTATGCTTATATTATTATGCAACATAACTTATGCTTATATTATTAAACATAACTTATGCTTCAATATTAACACTTTCGATGATGAAAATTACAAAGCGACACCTGATTTGTTCACTTGTAAACATTGCACTACGACCGAATCGACAGTGGTAAAGAAAGCGGCGATAATTGGCACAATTGGTTTTTGGATATCATAATGGTTAGGTGCTTGAAAATCGCTAATATCTTACAGTGCTGCTCTTAGCAAAATGGTAAAAGATGCCAAACATCTTGGCAACACATTTTAAAAAGGTTGATATTTAACAAACGAAAGTGGCCAGCAAGAAACTAATTAAGCACAAATGTTTTAAAATGATGATATTTGAAATATAAAATCCATCCGTGGTTTAAGCACACAAATCGACTGTTTTGCAGCGAAAATATTGTTCGTTATAGCCATAATTGGTGCCTTAGCCCCAATTAGTACACTTACCCTCATGCTCATAACAACAATATACATCACAAAACTCTTAACCAACACGCAAAGGACATGAAACGCCCATTCATTCATGCAAGTGTTTGTATGATCGCCTGAGAATGTAAGGCAAAAACTGTACCACTAAACAAGTAACAAGTAACAAGATGATTGCGAAGCGGCAGGACAAGAGAAAAAAAGAACAACTGCTCCCGCTACACGCGCTCAATCGACCATAGAAACGCGTGGTGAAAAATTCTGATTTCGTCCGCACAAATGCTTCCAGTTTGCGTTTGCGCCACCCTCGGGCGGCAAAATTCCGAGAACTGCAAAAGCTCGCCATGTTGTGCGTGGTGCCGATTGTTGCTGCAACACACACAGTAGCCGCGTCGTCGCAGTTTTCGCGGAACGGGGAAAAACGGTTTTCGCCAGCATCGACTTCGACCAGGTAAGCGATAAGCCGCAGCCTTGGACGCGCACGCACAAGTGGTGGGTGGCCACGGTTCGACGCCAAACAACGATTTGCCGCGCGGCGCGATTGCCTGTGCCGGGCGGGAAGGATTATGGCGTTGGGGAGGAGGTGGCAGTGCGTTAAACGCAGGGTATGCAAGCTTTTTTTTTCTCTTAATTGTCCTACCACCAACGAAACAGCCTGTCCCTGGAACTGTTCTGGCCTGTGGGCCCCTGGGGGGAGGGGGAAGGAAGAGGCGAAAGCTCGCCCGAAGCTCGCCCCAACCGTAAACAGGCAAACGGTGGCAAAGTTTCACATTTAATTTACGCACGTGCTCAAATGCTGGGCTGGTGTTTTCTGTGCGCACTGATGATAACGATCAAAAGATTACCACCCGTCAGCCCTATGCCGCCGGGGGACGCGGGAAAGCAGACAAGTGCTCGGGCGCGCGCGCGCATCTTTTCCATCTGCAACAGGTACGAGGCGTCTCCATGAAAAGCAGAACATTTGCCCGAACGATTCAACATGTGTTCAGCGGAACGTTCTACGTTCTAAGAATTGGTGGAGTTTGTTTTTGTTGGCAAAGGCTGACTGTCGTGTTGAATTTTAAATGCTCTGTCCTTTCCATTTATTCATTCCGATTCGATAAGAGGCTGCTCGGTGCGGTGCGGTGCTTCCCTCAGCGTTCAAAGTTGTGTCAATCGGCTCCGTTCGTTCGCTCAAAAACAATTCATTCATGCATTCGTTTTAAGATTCTGTGGTTTGAGTATATTCTTTCACCCATCCTTACTAAAAAAGAAAAAAATGTTAACCAATCGTTTTCGTCCACTCAACCAATTAGAGCGTCAAACGAAGTCAAAAGGGCGGTGGAAAAAATGTTCCTTTTTATGGATGGAAAAGAATCTCCACCCGAAGGACACCGCAAAGCAGGCGCAGCTTGTGTGTGCGTGTGTGTGTGTGTGTGTCTGTGCGTCGAGATTAATTTACTGTTTAGGTCAGCCAGCGCGCAGCCCTGGTAATCGCGCTGTATCGATCGCTGTCAACGTTTGCGCAATGTCGCAGGTTCGTTGGCAAATGCGCACCAAACAACAAAAAGGTACACGCAACACGTTCCTTCAGATCTTCGGTTCCTTCGGATCTGTTAGAGTTTTTTTTAATCTCAATTATATCCTCGCCGTTTCTGGTGTCTGGTCGGGAACGACTGCTTCGAAAAAATTACGAGGCGATTATGTGGAAAAGACAGCCACCAACAACATGGTACAAAAAAAAAACTTGCTACACATCGTTGCTTCAAACTTCAAACTTTACTGTCCGCTCGTTAGCAATTGCTTTGCGCAGGTTGTTTCCCAAAGACGCGTTCCGCGCGGACAGCCGTCACATCATCGGCTGGGGACAGCCAAACGCAAACGCCTGAGCCAAAACTCTCACGATAGCAAACTCTCCGCAAGGGTTAGCGAAGAAAAAAAAAACAGGGGCAAACAATGCGAAAATGAATCAAATACCAAATATCCAATCGGCACCGGATCACATCCGCCAGAAGAAGGGGAATGTCTCTGCTATCGGCTGTCGATGCCCGGCCCCGGCGGGAAGACAATATGGTGGTGGCTTTTTGGATGGAGCAAGCGCTTAGAGGCAAGAATGACAAAGATAACAACAATAAAAAATTGAAACCTTCCCAAATTGATTGATTGACAGACAGGTGAAGCCGTCGTGCGAGAGCAAACGGCCAACGTCTTCCCGCGTAAAACCCGAAGAAGTGAGCATAACCCGACGAAAAAAAGTCCCACAATTCTTGCACTGTGTTTCCAACATCGAAAGCCGCCCAATCATGCGATATTTACTAAACAACAACAAAAAAACGGGTTACGATAATTCATCGCTGTCACTACTTGTTGCGAGAAACCGTTTTTGGAAAACGGAAACTGTGCTGAAAGAACAAAGCATCGAATTCGTATATTACATCCGTGCTACCACGAGTGACGGATGCGGATTGTTTTATATTACGCAAAGCTCCAGCTATAAAACCCGATTTCTGCTTTCCGTGCGGTGAGTGCAACAAGCTATTAGTACCACAGAACCTTTGCTTTCCCTCTGCTTTACCATCATATCGGCCTTTCCCGTGCGCTTCGACGCAGTAATTATTCAAATAGGACCAAAACTGGCCGGCAGCGAGCCTTCATCCGCTTGGCCGCCTGCCATCCTTGCCAGCCCAGCAGGGCAAAGTCTTCTGGGCTCGGAACTTTCCCCGCACACACACACACAAGCAAGGCACGGAACACAGCACAAGTACAAGTAAAACATGAGCGTAAATTAAAACAAAAAAAAAAGATTCTCTCCCCCCGCTCGATGCCCAACGACCGATCCACTCGGGGTGAAAATTTTTAATGTTTAATATTTAATTAGCGCACGACTTTTTTTACTGAACTTGTGTGTGTGTGTTTTTTTTCTTTATGCGTTCCATTCTCTAGCTCCCCTTTTCTACCTTGCGTCTTGCGCTCTTCAAAGGAATAATTTCTTTTGCTTTGGCTTTTGCTTCTTCTTCTTCTTCTTCTTCTGTGTTTTATGCTGTTTTTTTTCTGTGTGTCTGTGTGTGTCTGTGTGTGTGTGTGTACCCTTCATTTTCATCGCAAATGCAGCATTAATCATTGCTAGGGGCATCAAACGATACCTTCGCGTCGCTAGCACAACCGGTGAGCCGGTCGGGTGAGGTTTGTTTTTTTGGTGGGATGAGGAAAAAATGGAGGTGAAAATGTGGAAAAAAATAAAATAGTTACATTTTCTTTACCGTTACTAATTGCCTTTTGCACCGGTATACATCGTTTATCGTAGCGGAGAAGTAATATACAAAACTTTTGCCGTAAACGTTAATGCAAATTCTTGAAGCTCAAAAGACATTTGCATTAGATTGTTATCGATTGCACGAAATAAGTTGAATAATATTTTTTATTTATTAGTATTCTCTTTATTGTTTTCGTTAGTTGTGGGCTACCTTTTTAATGATTGTTGTGGGTTTTTATAACAAATTTGACAAAGAAGATAAAAAATGTAATATCTTTAATTACAATTATTTAAATTCATCACATTAAACATTCTTAATGTTTCAAGACTGAAAACAAAACTTTTCACCTCGTATCTGTCAAACATTTGCAAAACAATCGAAACCAGGATGGGCTCCGTTCTTCGTCACTTGACAGATGTGCTCGACCATATCTGATTTGTGACAGTTAAGAGATCAAATATTGCTGATCGAAATGTACTTTCGAGCAATCGAAAAAAGTTGATTTCTATTTTGTATTTATGTTCATACATAATCATACAATATGTATGAATACAATATGTTGAATAATTTCCTGCGTACCAAATATTAAACTTTATGTCAACAATGAAATAGTTGAAAACATTACTTCCCAAACAGCCAAAATTGCTTAAGCAGCCAAGTTTGGTATGCTAAAGATCGCTGCTTGAATTCACCTTTGGCAGTAGACAAATAGCATCAAAGTTCCAGCTGGTCCTTCTAAATAGGGTAACTGTACCAGTTTTCGGCACGCTAGTGCAGCAGTTTCACAAAAACTGCTCACACATAAACATTTTTTTATTATTTTTCATGAAAGTGATGTTATTCTGAGCCGGTCTCGTAGTACAGTCGTCAACTCGTACGACCTAACAACATGCCCGTCATGGGTTCAAG
>KI919291.1:103061-120068 GCA_000473525.2 Anopheles melas | reverse complement strand
CGAGCCGTTCGGAAAGATTGATGAAAGATTTGTGCTTAATTCGAACGCTGAATACTTTAGCAGCTGCCTGGGGCGGGGAGTGTGTGTGGGGAATTAGCTTCTTTTTTGGAGATGAAAAGCAGCGGAAAAATGGCACCGTTACACCGTGTTATGAAACCTGCGCTTTATTCATCGATGGTTGGGTAACAATTTTTGCTAATGGGTGTTTTATTACTTTTCCAAGGAGACATTTTCCATATGACTGTGCTGTTTTTTTTTCTAAAATAAGGTACACAAGTAGAGCCCACGAACGAACTTTTCTCTCTTGTGCTCGACTAAACGCAACGAACCCTTACTTTGGGCATGTTGTGAAGATGTTTTATGGCACAATTGGAGTCACACTGCCGTGCGACTTTTCATCGCTAGACGTTTCCATAAATCACTGGCCCCGTTCTTGTATCCTTGTCCATCCTAACACGCTAACAAGCTTGCTTGTCGTCGTCGTCGTAGTCGACCGTCGTTGCAGAAGTGAGCAGTTTAGCAGAACATTTAATTTTCATCACTCCGCCAGCAACTGGAATGCAAGTGGAAAACCCGAGAAAACACAATAATGAACCGCCTGCTGAACAATGCTTTCCCGGGGACAAGGTTCGTAGTGGGTAGCAAGGCACGAGAAAAATTAAACTCGCTACGCATAGAAAGATACATTTTACATCATTTGGGAACGGTATCACCTTCAAGGTTTCTTTGCAAAAAAAAAAACAAAATCCTTACCAAAATAGAGCAATATAAAGATGGGAAAAAATAAGGATGAAAAATTGAACTCAAAATCACGCTCCACTTTTTCATGCTGCTATTTTTACGCTCGTTAGTTTGTTTGGTCGTCGGGACTGTGATGGGTGACGAAATGGAAAGTTCCGTTGTCCTTTCAAAGCATCTTTCACCCTTCGGATTTATGGTGGGCCCGTGCTTTGCTTGCTTCGTTTCCCACCCAAAAAAAAAAAAGTAAATTATTGCCTCACGTTTTGATGTGAAATTTTAATTCTAATGATTTATGAACCGGTCCCCCGACCCTGTTAAACAGTCTGCTGGAACAGGGTTTGGGCTTTGCTTCGACGAGGGTAACGAAGCTATTGTGTTTTGTGTTCTTTATCCGGCCGGTGCGTCGGTGCGGCAGGGGGAAGATTAATCTCTTACTATGATGATGTCACACGATTTTGGGGGGGTTTGAATCAAGGAGGAAGGTTGGATGAATTTGTTGGTATGGTTCTATTGGACGTACTTTCACTCCAGTCTTCAAGCTGTAGCAACTTTGAATTTCAAAATACAATAAATATCAAAGCTTTCCAACGGACTCTCTCTTTCTCTCTGGAAAAATAATCATTTTCGACGGCTATTCAGCTTCATTTCTCATGTCCAAAGATGCAAAACAACTGCGATCGTTATTGATTTTTCAAACGACATCCTATCCCCAAACAAAGCCACGGTACCTTTGTCCACGGGATGGCAACCTTTTATTTCGGGTGCTGTCTCCCCGAAGGATAATCATTTTCTTGATTTACCTATTCACCAAACCGGACGCAAAGCAACAAAAAATCAGAATCGCAGAACATTTGAAAATAAGAACCGCCCAAAATCAAAAGCACTGACAATCCGCTCCAGCCAATCCGTGCGGAATAATTCCGTATTCAAAAGTATCTGCCATTACGCTGCTGTTATCAAAAAGAACAAATGAACTAACAGAAAGGGAGAAAGAAAGGGAACTTATTTGAGTACACCAACATCATCCCGCATTAGAAATGCGAACCAGCGGAGAAGAGAGACCAGGAAGGGAATCATTTTGTGTTTGCATCGCTCAGCAATAATCGGATATCGTTTTTCCTCCGGTAAATATTTGACTACAGGCAAAGCGAACGGGGTGGACTACCAGCACCAGCAAGAAGCGCAAGCAAAAGCACGACCTTCGGTTTGTACTTTTCGGTGTGTTTGTCCATTCCGGGTTTCTTTTTTTTTGCGTCGTGCCTTCACGCGCATTTTGTTGGCAGCGAAAGGCTCCAGAACTAAAATAAAATCCACTTGCTGAAAGTTATATTTTGAGCGTAGGCGAAAATAAATATCGCACCACACCGGCAAAGCGGCTGACCGATCGAATGAAAAATGAAATCCAAAAAAAAAAACACACACACACACACACACAGCAAACACACAGCTTTAGAGCTGGAGATTGCTTGCGGAAGGGAGGACGGGACTCTTCATGCCTGTTGGTGTGTTTGTGTACGACGACGCTCACGGAATATCGATTTGACGAGATGGATGACGTCGTGGCACTTCCGGCTTCGGTTGCAAATCAGAAGCACCGAAGAGAACCCCTTCCTTCCCATCCCTTACAACAGTCTCAGAAGAAGCCAAGGAGCGAAACTGGCTTCAAATCATAACTAATGAAGGATACTTTAGTTTCGTTCAATTTTCCATCCCTTATGCAGAGGGAGTCGTTCAACGGGCAGTAAATCAACCAAAATCTATGCGAAGCAAAACCGGAAGAATGTGAAAGATCATAAACCTCCCTGCACGCTTTAATACAGTTTAAAGTATTTTCACTTCATAATTCGCTCACTGCGCCATGAACGTGATTGAATAGCAGGCACCAGAAACATTTATTTCCCTTTCCGCAAGCATTTCTGCTCTGCGTTCTTTTGGGATACAATATACCGGAAAGAGAAAATGGCGTTCCTGTTCTTTTTTTTATTACGACCCACTTCCGTTGTACAGAACACAATTAAAAGCACACGTATAATGCTTTGCATAAGCCCGGTAATCGACACTCGGTGTGCGTGAAAGGTTATTTATGAATACATTGGTAAGCTGCAGGATTTATGAGGATTTGAAAGAATTCAGGAGATGCAAACGCTCGTCCTGTTGAAATCCCTGGCAAAAGAAAGGGATTAAAATAATGGCATTTATTTATGTGGTCATGTATAGATACCACACAGAAAACACAAATATTCAATTGGCTTAGGCAAATATTGGGAGTTTTTTCGTACCATTTCATCGCTTCAAGGTCATTCCCAATTCTAATGCCATATTTGTAGTACGGATATCTATTTTTTAACTCAACAGTACCCATCCACACACACACACCCAAAAGTCATGCGCTAATGATGAATTATTGAAACGCTCTAATTAAAATCAATTTGCCGATCGACCGATTGTACCAACCAATTCGTTATGATAAATTCCCCCACCAGTTAGCGGCCACCCAGCCTCCCTGTGCTGTGGGGCCGCCATTCTTTAGAACTAGCGCTGGGCTTAAAATAAACGACAATGCAGCAATAATGACCGTTGATCCATTATTTACACTCCTTCATCGCTCTGCCGGCCGGAATGATTCAACGGCATGGCTGCAATAACACTCGCACACAGCTGGATAATAACTGGCTGGAGGCCTTCCTATAGTGCCGGTCGAAATGCAACCAAATTCAATCATACTCCCTTTTATCGGAAAAACAATCCACCACGGTACACACACACACAAACCCTCCCAGCACGCTACGATGCTAATGATGATGATCCATTGTTTGTCGCGTGTCACACGGTGTGGGAAATTGGGACAAGGTTTCATCAACTCGTTTCGTTTCCTACAGCACGCTTGGGGGTTTTGGGAGTGGTAAGGGACATCTCCTGTTCCCTGTCTGCTCTAGGCCGAGGTAATAATCTCGCAACTGACACGATCAGGTCGATTGACCACACTATCACACCAAACAGATATTGATACGCTTGTACCCGGGGTGGGTGCCCCTCCTCCAGTCAAGCAAACAATGCTGTCCGGGAAAACAACATCGGAAGATGAAAATTAACTTTCCTTTCTGCGCTGTGCTGCTGCTGTCCCCAGCCTGCGACTCGCAGCAGAAAACCAATCACACTGTATCGCGCCTGTCCGATCTGGCTCATTGTGCGTGTGTCTGTGTGCGAGCGTTTATGTTGGGAACGCAAACCTGAAACACTGAAACAACAACACGGGTCTCAACTCCCACCAGAGACATGTGACTGTCATACCGAGGCTGCCCGGCGCTTCACAGAGAGTGTGAGGGTGTGCGCGTAATGATAGCACAAAACATGCGCATAATGAAATGATAATAGAAAATTATGCAAAACAACAACAGCAGTAAGGGGGGAGATTTTTGTGCAAAGGCGGCACACACACACACACACCAACAAGGTGGCAAAAGTCAATGAACGCTACTGATGATAATACGCTGGTGTTATCTTTCGTAACAGTGTGTGCATCGACTGGCAGAGAAAAATACAAGCTGGAAGTTTCATTTCGTGCCCTCCCGTGGGGTGCACTAATGCCTCCAACAGACACACGACACTCAAGATCAGCACAGCAGCTGACACAATACCGGTAGTGGCCACCATCCCACACAAAGCCCAACCGCCTCACATTCATCATCGCGTATGTAAGCCACGTTATACGCCTTTGCGGCAGGATCAAAGGATTCGCACTCACTCGGGGCTCGGTTATAAAGAGTACTGGCCGCGCTCCCAAGAGTCCGTTCGAGTGAAGGCGGGCGAACCAAAAGAGTACTGGCCGCGCTCCCAAGAGTCCGTTCGAGTGAAGGCGGGCGAACCAAAAATAACTGCACTCACTTTATAGGCCTTTGCATCTACGGACAAGTGGAAGTGCTTTAAGCAGGCGAAAGCAGAATCCTTGCTGAGGAATCCTTTGCGCTTGTGCTTGATGAAAGACCGACCCAACCAGCTTGTCTCATTGGGAATTGCAACCTGGCTGCTCGTCACGACGGGGGAAGTCACTACATCTCCCCAACTCAAACCCACGCAACGTGGAAGTGTGTCAGTAGCGGCAGAAGAATCGCACTGCCGGGAACAAGGACCCGGAAAATGAATCATTTATGATCATCGCCGACTCATCAGGGCGTGAAAGAAGTACTCGTGCAGACTCGTAGCAGTGAAACTGGAAACGCTAAAACCGCAAGTAACCTGATGGCAGAGTTTGCATTACCATTTCACTCAATCTGTGCCGCCCCGATAGAGCATTCTTCTACCGCTGGGGGGAAAGGAATTGGATGGAACTGCAGAGAGCATTTGTGATGCAGCCTTTAGGAAAGCAAATTGAAGTGAAATGGTGACGAAGCATGAAAACGCAGTGTGTGTTTGAGATGCTGCAAGGTACAGATAGTAGTATTTGTTTCAAATATGTGTCACAATGACGCAAACGATGATGAAAACTGGCTTTAAGGCGAAACTAGCATACTTTAATGCGAAAGAAAAAGCATTGCATACATTTAGGCGGCACATTTAAACGAAACTCGTTCGCTTCTGAATTGAATGAATTGAAATTAATCATTTTTAAAATGTACTTTTTTGGGCGTTCGATTGATTTTAATTTCTGATGATAACAAATCATTCCTCTCCCATAAACGAACGAGTCTCACGATCACGCTTCCTGTTGCCTGTTGCGGAAAAGCAGTTCAACCGTGACACTTCGGGCAGAACAGTTACCGGAGCAATTGGTAGATCCCGCTTCCTTTCAGGTTTTTGCTTGCTTTAACGAATGCACATGACACGTGTTGACACGATAAGCATTGATTATTAATTACTTAATGAACGGCGGTCATTTGGTGCATTCAATTATTTAATCTCATTAAGTGTGCACACCACTTTTGCACTCCCCCGAATGTTGCACTTCGACTGTACCCTTGTCGGATTTGGGAACGAACAACCACACCGGTACAGTGTTGCTGTTTTGTGCCGAGGTTCAATCAGCACCAGCTGGAAAGCGTACTTTCCAAAGCAATGATTCATTTTCACGAAACGTTGTTTGCTTTTTACCGGTTATAGATGAGCTGGAACAACACCGGATTCGATTCGTTGGGTGTTTATTGTAGTACACGCTTCAGGGAATAATTAATGCACTTGAAAGAGGTCGGGTATTTTTTGTGATTTTTATGACAGTGTCTCTTGTTTGTCTGCTTTCCCGGGACAGTAATTTGTCGCTAACATTAATCCTACACCATCTACATCGCATTAATGTATCGTGCAAACATTCATTCTCTACATGCTCTACATGTTTCCTTTTTCTCTTTCCAGACTCACTACAGCTGCGTTTGTTTGTGACAAGGACATCATGCTGAATCAAAGCTCCTCCCGTATGCTGTGGCAATTGTATCAGCTTCCTTAGCTGCTATCGATCAGCAACGATGCGATTGCCCGCACCGGCCATAGGATGAGGTTTCCCGCTAGAGGTCACTAGCATCATCGGGTAACGCGTCCGTGTATGATGTTTCTTTGCCTACCCAGCACGAAGCTCGCTGGCGCTACGCTGAGCCCAGGATGAGACAGTAAACCAAGTGAGACGTCTGCCTGGTTTCGCCACGCCTGAGCGGATGATTAATTACTGCAAAAATTAAACGTCCACAGCCCGGGACATTCGCCATCTCTACGGCGAACACTCCTAGGCAGGAGGCGCGCGTTCATCAGAACACCTCCCACCCCAAAAAACCCCCAAAGCACACACACACAACCAAACATCCTGCGACGAGGATTAGATGACGAGGCAGATAAGCTCGTCCAGGCTAATAAGGACAGCTAGCGACAAACCAAAGCAAAAGGGCAGCAAACATAAAAGCGTCTTGTACGTGATAACATCGTGTCGCTACACGCAAATCAAGACAACCGGGAGGAGGGGGTGCACCAAAGAAGTACCAAATTTCTCGACCCTCGTGGTCGAGATCTAGTTTCACGACATCTTCTTTCTAGGCGCCTTCCAGCACACCACACAGCACGTCAACAGCGCCCATAGGCGTGCCGTCTACGTGCCGACCGTTGTCGGTTGTGGTTGGCCGGCCCACGGCATTACGGCGCTTAATATGCTGCTGGTAAAAATAAAATCACGTCCACACACTGACGGGCATCACGAGCAGCAACACGCCGGCCGTAGAAGCAACAAGCGCCCCGTTCGCCAATATTTGCATCGTGAGCTAGTGGACCGGTCAATCCGCTAGTCGCAATCGTTGTATCGTTCCCGCAGCTACAACCGGTTTTTTGGCAGCGAAACGCGAAGCCTGCTTGCAAACCGTGCTTCAGTCGAGAGGCGATCTCAATCTGGAGAAAGCAAACAGGAAAGGTGAAGTGTGGATAGTGGATAGGATAGATACATATAGCATACCAAACGCGTGCGGGTTTTCCAAAACCCCGGGAAATGAATCTTATGAATAACATGGACTCAGAGAACCGGGTGGTTCTCAACGTGGGAGGCATACGGCACGAGACGTACAAGGCGACACTCAAGAAGATCCCGGCCACTAGGCTATCACGACTGACGGAGGCACTGGGCAACTATGATCCCGTCCTGAACGAGTACTTCTTCGACCGGCACCCGGGGGTGTTTGCACAAGTACTCAACTACTATCGGTAGGTACAAGGTTTTGGAATGGTTATTATTTTTAGTTTTTTTAATATGCTATAATCGTTCACTTTCATGAGCAAACTAAGACATTTCAATCACAATAAATGTTATCATGGAAATGAAGCACTGGGCGCCTCCACTGTAGAAGACGCCTGAATTTTACTGGCCTTTTCCAGAATTTTATTAAAACTGCACTTTGTACTTGAAGCTTGCTTTGTTTTTATTCTAATACATAAACAAGGAAGCCAGCGAACAAAAACCACAATGCCATGAAAAATGTAAACTTCAAATTTCATTCCTGGTCACGGCACCAACAAACCAACATTTTATTTTTCATCGTAAAATCCCTCTAAAACTCCAATTTAAATCCTTTTAATGTGCAATGCTGCTCCAAAATGACCAAAATTCAAAAACAGTTTCATTCAATTCTCGCTGTTAGCCAATTTTCCCTGCACTGTCCCAAACCATGCTCCTAATAAGCTAGCTTTCTTAACCTCAATCTCAATCATCTCAGGCTGTCGGTTTTGACCATCCACTTCCTCACTTCCTTTCAAAGAACTTGTCTCTTTTGTAGCTCAATTTTCATTCCCAACCCCCGCTTTTATTCCCACTGCCACCACAATCAACCACAAACGAATCTCGTCTCGCTCTGGAATCGTCTACGAATCGCACCCAACTTTTCAATAAGACCAAATTTGAGTGGCTTTCTCAAGTCAACCAATTGAAACCGGTGCAAGTCCCGTTCATCATTCATTTCGGCTGTAGCGTGGCGGCTGTAGGGTACCTACTGTTTCCCTCGTGTTTCTCCACAGAATACAAATGAGAAACATGGCAGCGAAGTATTTCATTTGCCCTCAAGCTGCTGCCAATTTGTAAAATACTGCCACTTTACCGTGGTTCATGTGCGAGGAGAGGTTTGGAAAGGAGGTAAATTCCCCTCTGGAGTATGGGTAAATCTTTACAATCATCGCCGTTCCAAACCGCCTCTACAATGCTAGCGGAACAGAAAGTGGGGCGGAAACGCTTATTGAAAAGTACCATTAGGGTGTACAATGACCTCGTGCACTTCGCACAAAGCTGGGTGGAGTTGGTGCATGCACAATGGGCAAAGTTTTAACCCATGGGTTGTGTGTACGTATAACGAACGATGAGCTTTTGTTGCTTTCATGTTGCATCAATCTTAGTGCTGAGAAGTAATGTTTTAACTTCAAATTATTTTTATAACTTTTCGTTACTAAGCGTGCTTTTAACTTTGAACTTGAAAAGTTTTCCCCAAGCATGATAGAAATGGCTTTAAATATTTTTTGAATGTCCTTTTTATATTAAACTGTACGAGTCTTTTCGCCCCTGAAGCTTTTGCTGGTACTTCGTTTTTAAAGTTCCACGGCTTTTCCACAGTTTTCCTTTCGCCAACCCGTTACAGACTTTGCTTGCGTACGCCAAAAAACTTACCCCAGTGAAAATCGCTCATAATGAAGCAATAGAAAATTAGGAGCGAAAACTTTCATTTAATAAAATGTGATCCAAACGCCCGTGTGGCCAACTACCTTTCACAAATGCTACCTTTCCCTTTCCAGCCATTCCCCTATGGACATTTTACTTTATTTTCCCTCACTCTCAAGTGTTCTTAATGCACTTTTATTCGAACACACTCGCAAGCAGCGCTAAACTTAAGGGGAATGAAGCAAACACAAACAAAAAAAACTGCAGCAAAAACTTCTTAATCGGGCCCGACATCTGCTGGGCAGGTTCCGGAGTCCATCCAGCAGTGGGCCCGGGAGTGCTGTAACGCCCCGGGAAATGCTTCACCGTATCACGCGCTCTATGTGTGGCGTGCTGGCAAACCCCGACGAGTAATTAAAGAAAACCGACCACCCAAGAATGTCGATGCGAACTTTTAATTAAACCGTTTTTCCGTCCCAACTGCATAATGTTGGCACCAGGGCATAAGCTCCATAACTCGGCCGCCCCACTGTAAATGGGACGCACGCTCGGGACGAAATCGTCAATCGGCGGTGGTAGTGGTGATGGTGCCCAGTGGGCCTGCCAGTGACATGCCTTCCATCTGTCGATTGCACACAAACCCACACACACACACATACACACCCAACAACTAAAAAACAACCATTCCCACCCCGTACTTGGCACTTTGCTGCCTCCTTTCCCGGCTCGGGTTCGTGACGTACTACACACCCCTAGCGGGCACTAAGTGGGATTGAAAGTTTTGCCCGTGGAAAGGCGACAGGCTTTCGCACAAGGAAAAGTTGGAGCGAGCGGAACCCAATACAGGCACGATCGCCGGCCGGTGGGAGGTAAGCGAACGGAAAATGGGAATAAATTTTACACACGAACGTGATTTAATTCATCCAAACCAAACAACCGGCCTTTTTCGCTGGGCTCGTTCTCCGGAGCCAGTGGTCACGCAAACCATTGCCTCCCTTCCCCCAACGATGTGACTGTTCGCGGTCACATTCCGGGGCCTCAACTATCATGCCTATTTTCTTTTTTTTTTTTGCACCCATTTCTTTTGCCCCTTGTTTGATGAATGCTTTAAAAAAGCTCATTGCAAATTCCGGTCGAGTGCTTGCCACACAAAAAGCCAAAGGTCCATTAAGCAAGCACGCGGAAGATTGGAACGCTGGTACGCGATGGGACGCGTTTCGTTGGGACGCATCTGACCAAACGCCGATGACGTAATGTATTGACCGCTGCCGATGAGCGTATAATATTTGCATTTGAATCAAATTGCACAGTGATGGGTTTTTTTGTTTTGTTTTGTTCCTGTTCGTATCTCATTTTGCAAGGCTAGTTCATGTCGATAGGGGAAATAGGTCAGGCACAATCAAATGGAACTATTTTTTTGTTTTCATCTCGTAGTTGATGATTTGCAACTTGAGGTTGCAATTTAGGGATGCGTGGAACGATCCGATAATGGACTAATGAATAATAATTTAATCTTTAAAATACATACAGAACGGTAGAACAGATTCGTTCGTTTTGGTCCGTAACGTTAGTATTGGTCATTAAATTCAATACAAAAGATTTACACAAAATATTAAGTATACTTAAATAATTCCAGTGATTTCTGAATCGCAATATAATTGGAACATACGTAAACTGATCTTCAATCAAACTTTAATTAGTACATTTTTTTAGAAATTTAAATTAAACATCATAAACCTTTTTTAAGGCTATCAATTAATTTTTAATCTTGTAACTTCTCTGATTTCTGTGAGCAAACCTGCCGAACCAGTCCACCGCCATGTCAAAACGTACGCATCTTTCTAGCCCATTTTTAGCCCATTTTCCCTTCCCGACATAACGTTCATTTCTTTCCCTAACATATATTCTACAAACAACTACATCTTGCGCATTATGACTGCGGACCATGCTCCCGCGATACGGCACGTTGCCAATTTTCTTCGCCCAACAATGCGTTGATATTTGCTGTGGGCTTTTTTCGTTTTTTTTTTTGTTCCATTTTGCTCCACTGTTTGGCGGTGTTTTCACTGATTTTTTTTTACCGCTTTGTACTCCTACCTTTTTCTTATCACACAAAGAAACGCGCACACTATCTTGCACGGCCCACTTTTAAGTGAAACTTTCATTCAACGAGCTAACTTCCGACGATCTACAAGCGACGCACCCGAAGCGTTTGAATGAGCGAAGTTTTCCAAGATGTACACAGGGCTAACAAGCAACTTCAGATCGTTTTCTACTGTACGGTTTGTCTCATTCCTTTTTTTTTTGTTATTTAGCAAGCTTTTTTACCGAACAGGGCCAACCGTGGCCACCGTGCTGCAGAATGTTTTGCTATGAATTTTCGGTTTATTATCATTCCACGCAACAATTTCCTTCCATTCATTACAATTATGGCACTGGCAGACCTGTGTCCTGTTCCCTGCCGCCCTGCGCGGTCACATCGTCTAATAAGATTCAGATCAGATAGCGTCGTTCAATGGCGCACAACATCATGATTATCATAATCACCATCATCAGGCACACACTCGGAGCTGGGGGGAGGAGATGCAGGCAGGCTTTTGGCATGTTGATGTGTGCTGCCAGTGCTCTGCAGCTCCCCTCCGCCTCCATTGTCTGCCGGGCATTGTTATTGTAGGCTTGATTATTTTTCCATGCTTTTCCATACTTCACTCTGCCGCCGTAGCGTTCCAGGAATGTAGCGCCATGGGAATAAAGCAGCTCGCCCTTAAACCGTACATCAACCTACCTCTATTGTACACTATCTGGGCCCGCTGGTGGAGGTTTGAAAAATAAAGTAAACACATTTCCGCGTCACCGGGCGTGTCCTGTGGCCATCAGGTCCCGAAAGCACATGTTGATTTTTTGTACCCCACACAAAACCCAACCGAACGGTAATAATACATAGCGTTGGCCCCTCGTGTTCCGTGGAAAGTAAACTTGTAGTGCTGTGCTGTGTCCTCGGTGGTGTCGTTTTTTCTTCACATTAACCAACCATTACTTTTCCATCGCTAAGTAGGGTTTGAAGCTTATCTTCCCGTTTCCACCAAAAATGCCCCATATTGACACCATTTTTTGGGGGTTTTTGTTTTGTTTTCTCCCTCAGCACGGGCAAACTGCACTATCCAACCGATGTCTGCGGGCCGCTGTTCGAGGAGGAGCTTTCCTTCTGGGGCCTCGACTCCAATCAGGTAGAGCCATGCTGCTGGATGACGTACACACAGGTAAGTGTTGTGTTCATATGGGAGAATAAATATGATAATCCCTCGCAGTTTAATTTTAATCTAAATTTCATCCCTCTATGTTCAATTAAATGATGGTACATTGTAACTGGACTCTCTTATATATATGCTAACTACAAGATCTACTATAAGAACTACTCCCAACGCTTCAATGACATTTCAAGCCTTTTAAACGCTTTCTCTTCACCCAGCGAAATAATTTTTCTAACCCTTCTCACGTACCGACTGTCAAACGTAACTGAAATGTCATTTCGCTCTTCTTAATGCCTTTGGAACGAAAGTACCCAACAAAAACCTCCTCGTGAGTACTTAAATTCCTAACCCGTAATACACGCCACCCTCAAAAACTCATTGTCATTCTTGTCGCGTATGAAAAACTAAAACACTTCCTGTGCGTCTTACCGGCAATGGGATGTCCAGGGGGGAAATAACCGGTAACGTTAAGCGCTCCCTGAGATGGGTGCCATCGGCCAAACCATCAAACCGTCCATTTAACGAAACGAAAATCCAAATCACTTTCCAAAAAGGCACACACAGTGTGGCCCAAAGAGGACGCAGAAACCCTCCCCCTGCTCCAGATGATTTTTATCGGACGCGTTTCCTCTTTGTTGTGTGAACTTTCAATGGTTTTTCCGTTTACAGTTCTTTTTTTTTTTTTGGTTGTTGTGTCGGTTGATCTGCTGCATTGTTTTCTTCTTCGTTTCTCCTTCCCAAGAAAAAAAAACCGTTAAGCCGAACCGGAAACCACTCATCGGTGAACTGAACCGGTGAGTGAGTCAACGCTAAGGTCCCTTCATCGGTTGTTTCTTTTTTTTTACCGGGGAGTATCACCCCGGCAAAAAGACATCCGGATGGAAGCGCTACCGGCTACGCCACGCTACGAGGGCTACGATTGCGTGCCAGCATTAAACTGTGTCCTTGCGTCGAAAACTGTTTCGCAATGTCATGCTGCTGTCATCGGTTTGACTTTCACTTTTCGGTGCTCCAGCTTTTTGTGTTTTCGTTTTCGGGGTGCAGATAGGGAACCCATTTTCCCTTTTTTTCGTGTTCATGCTTTCCCAAAGTGTCGTGTACTCTTTTTCTTACAACTTTCAGCACAAGCCTTTTGTTAAGTACCGATTTTGTGCGGGTTTGGGGCAAGACGGTAAGTGGCGTTACCCGTGGTAACAAAATGATACAAAACTGCAAGCAAAAAGAAGCAACAACAGGCAAAAAAAAACATCAACCCTTGCTTATAACAAGCGTGTAAAAGAAATCATCCCATTATCGGGCTCGGGAAAGGATTGCGCTGCTTTGCGCTGAAGGCGAAAGATAAGCCTCTCCTGTGCGTTTGGTGTGGGCTTTTGTATACAACGCGACTGTGTCAGCGTGGCAGCTCGCAAGGGGTAATGGCAGTACCAGAGGGGGGGGGGGATTTTATGCGTGTACCACGGTAATGGACACCGACGGGACCTTGAAGGTGTCACTCTAATCTAATAATGATGGCCATTTTCACACCGAACAAGGGTCCGCTAAAGGTGTTTTGGGGTGTTCCCTACTGGCTTACTGGCAGCCCGAAACGAACAAAGCAACATTGCTTGTCTTATCAGGACGATCGATGTTTCGTTTTTCGGAACGCTGAAAACAGTTACCAAGAAAAGCAATCGATGATTCCCACCAGAAAGGTGACCTTCATCGGTTGCCGGTGTAAATTCAACTGTTGATGTTGATGGTTTCGTTTAAAGTTTCGTAATGATTTCTTCCAAAAGTGTTGTTTGCTTGAACCGAGTGGCGGCGGGAGTGGTTAGAAAATCTTACCGAAAGTATCTACATTTCGGCCACAATTTTTCGCAATTCTCCATTGACCTTGAGCTGAATTTTATCGTTCCTTCCAAAGGACAGACGAAACAAACAAACAGCCACAGCAAACAATAACGAATCTTTCGCCCATCCCGATTGGGCTTGACGCCATCCGGAGGGGCGTCTCAGCGGGCCAGACTCCTGCCTGAAAGAAAAGCACCCAATTCTGGGAAGTTTGTTTCAAAAATGATTAATGAATAGCGCTCGATTGTGTTTACTTTCGCATTCTATTTTCCCTCCGCTTATCGCAGCTTCGCTCCTAACAATCCTTTTGATTTACGAAGAAACAGGGATAGTACGCCCACTCAGCAAGGGGCTTTTGGGAATCTCGGAACTTTCGAACCGAAATCCCTTGCATGGCTTCGTGTCTAGGCAGAGGAGAACGCATAAACCAAAGGGGAATTTAGGACTCCCCCGCTCTTTGCGCCGAGAAGGCCTGCTATGCCCATTGTGGTTTCATTGATTAGGTTTTGCGTCCCGCTTTTGGGAAGGTGCGGGTCCCTAACCTTACTAACGCTTCACAGATAAACAACGATGTAAAGCCGACGATCGGAAAAAGGGACATTTAAATCGTTGAGCTAGCTTTTGATAAGCATTTCCACCGCAGAGAGGTTAACGTTCCTTACAGCAGTCCTATGATTAATGAGCGTTTTGTTGCGGGCCTGGACTTTCCTTCTAAAGGGGAGTTAACTCCCTTACCGTTATCGGGTGGCATAAATGGTTACAAATCATGTCGAGTCCGGAAGCGTTTGGGAGTGGCTAGTGGTTTCGATTTCGGCTCGGGGTTGTAAATCCAACTATCCGGCTGGATTCTTTGCTTTGGGCCTATGGGGAAAAACTAAACGAAAGTCCAAGACCATTAATTTTTATCATTCTTCTACACCAACCGCCCAGTTTGATATCCAACCTCTCACCGACTTGCTCACGGGTCTTTTCCTATTAAAAAGCAATAAATTAAATACATTTCCCTTCAGCGCCCCAAAGCATTGATATTGTATTGGTATACTACCTCTAACTCACTGTTCTTCTCGTCTTTCACTCCCTCTTCGTTACACGCCGCCAAACGCCACCAAACCCAGCATCGGAACACACAAGAAACGTTGGCTGTTTTAGATAGATTAGATTTAGATACGGAAAAACCGACCGACGAGGAGGTCGCGAAAAAGTTCGGTTTCGAAGACGCTTACAATAAGGGCAAGGTGAGCTGGTGGCAGCACCTGAAGCCACAGATCTGGTCACTGTTCGACGAGCCGTACAGTTCCAACGCTGCCAAGGTAAGTTTGCTTCATATACACACTTTGCTAGATATAAAACGCCTCTGTTACTGTGGGGCACTAAGGTGCAAGCGCTTTCCCTCTCGGGCAAGCCATTTCGATCCTTCCATTAATAAACCCTACGCTGATCTGCGTACTCGATGTGTCAATAAACTAATTCAACTTCATCAAACATCTGACTACGTGGAATTAGACAGCGATCGAGCACACACCAAAACAAAAAATGGCCCCAGAACCCCGCACCGGGAATAAAAACATGAATGCATAAGAAAACATCTCACTGAATCTGTAATTTATAACTTTGCCATCGAGTGAAAAACCTCGACCCCGCCCGTCTGCGAGGAAAAACTTTTGCCCGGTACCACGGCACGGTGGAAAGGGCGTTCCATTAGTTTCTTTTCCTTCCTTCCTGCAGTAAGTTTGTGCCCTTCGAGGGTAGCCGACTGGGGACAGGCCGGCTATTTGTTATTCATTATTCTTGTTTTGCATTTTGTGACCCAGCCGTACATGAGGCTGTTGGGGGAGTTAGAAAATGGCGTTGCATTCGGACGAGCAACGAAGCAAATTCAGGCTTTTAGCAGCGGAAGAAACTGTTTCATGACGTTCAAACGGTAATTCTTTCATCATTGAGAGAGCAAATTCTGGCTTGGGGCGACCAAAACGCTGCTAGAAGAAGGTCTTCAGTAAACAAATCTGTCAATCACCCAGTCGATTGGGGTTTTCCTCGTACGGGACCAACCAATTATGCACACTCGCCCAACAACCGCGCCACTGGAATGATGCTTGGAGCCATTTTAAAACCGACTGGTCCGTACCAATAACCAGTAACTGGTGACGATTATGTATTGCACCCCTTTTCGGTAGAACCACGCCACGGACGGTTTAAGGTGGCAAGTAATTCCGCTGTGATTTATAGGTTTGTTTGGTGCATTCGTTTTGCCGTCGGTGCAGGAAAGTCATTCAGTGGGGATGCTCAAAAAGGACGACAACCGCTGATGATGGCATCCTCGCTCAAGGGTCCGGTCGTTGGTCAGTTGAAATAGATTAGAAACAGCCGGCCCCGGAGGCCAAAAACGCTTGTCCTGTTCAGCTTGATTGGTGTTTCTCGCTTGAGAAGCTATTTACTCCCGGGCTCCGGGAGAAAGCGATCGTCCTTCAAAACGACCCAAACGCCCGACAGGGTGTCAGAGGTCTTTGAAGAGGTCTTGGAGCAGCAACACAAGAACATGATTGGATTTTATGGTTCAAGGCAAATTAAGGACTTCCAAAGCGCTTCTCCGCAAATGTGCGCTATTGATACAAGCCGTACGGCCCTTTCGGCTCCAGATTGATGGCGGTCTTCCCCGGGGGCAGTAACTGCTTATGATTATTATAATTGGAAGGATTTTAAGATTATAGCTCGTTTGTGGCCCGATCGTCCAGTTACCAATCGTTGCTGACCAAACTTACTCTTTCCTCCAATTGCAGATAATCGGTATCATATCAGTGTTTTTCATCTGCGTGTCGATCATATCATTCTGCCTGAAAACCCACCCGGACATGCGCGTCCCCTACATACGCAACATCACGGTCAAGACGGCCAACCAGAACACGTCCTGGGTGCTGGACAAGACGCAAACGAACGCCCACGTCGCGTTCTTCTACATCGAGTGTGTCTGCAACGCGTGGTTTACGTTCGAAATAATGGTAATTTGAAACCTTCTTTGTCCCTTTTGTAAGGGTTCTTTCACTTATTAATGTTCTCCTCGTCCCCCCCCCCCCCCCCCCC
>KI919291.1:86617-99276 GCA_000473525.2 Anopheles melas | reverse complement strand
GTTTTAGCCCTCCCCTGTCTCACTATCTTACTGTAGTCCCCGTATTTCTCTCTCTCTCTCTCTCTCTATCTCTCTGTATGAGTAAAATCGCTTTCAAAGTAGCAAATTACCTTCTGCCGTGCCTAAAACGTGTCGATTATCTGTGACAATCTTATCAGTTTCTTACACGATATTCACTTCCAAGAGTCTACTACTCTTTGCTTCCATTTCTACACCCTTTCACAACCGTGTCTATCTTGCTGTGTAGGGGGCTCTTCTCTTCTCTCATACCCATCTCTCTTCTCCTTTCCCGCAGCATGATGTGATTGCCGATTTATTCTTGTCGCTTACTATCTCCACGCCTAGCGCAATGTATGAGTGCAGCCACTGAGAGCGATGAAGCAGATGGGAGGCGTCTGTGTGTATGTGTGTGTATGTGTGTGCGTGTGTTCGAAAGATTAGATTATCACATCATTTGCCTTCTCTTTAGTTATGAAGCCCTGCTACGGGAAGGTGTTTTAGGTCTCTCCCTCCCTTTACTGCTCAATGTGTCTGCATCTGTTGTTGTATGTCTCTGTATGTGGGCTAACTGTATCCATCGAGCAGTTGCTATGCTGTAATAAGTTGCTTGAAGGTCGCAAGCATTCGATTACAACGCCACAGCACTTGAAGGTCAGCAGTTGACATGACGATACACACAAAACGGAACCAAATTGCTACGAGACAAACTTGTCAATCGACTGTGAGGATCAATTCCAGCAAACCAATCAAATGACATTCCGGCACCAGCGGCACCGCCAGCTGACCGATGTGCTGCCACGTGGAGCTCAACATCAAAGCTGGGCTTCGCTCTGTGTGCCCAAATCGCATCGGAATGGTAGAAGATAGAGCCACATCCAGGTCGAAGCATAATCGGAAGGCCACGAAATTACCGGAAATTGGATTCCAACGGAGAACGCCTGCCGTGTACGCAACGATCGATCCGCACGCAGGTACGGAAGAAATGACGCTTTTCCTGCGGAGCAAAATTACCCCTCAAAGCGGGTGGAATTCGTCGGCCGGGTTTTGAAGAAGGTAACCGGATTTGAGAAACGGAATCGGTTCGCGTGAGTGTGTCGATGCACTTGGCGCTGCTTCTGCTGCTTCTGTTGCTGCTGCTGCTGCTGCTGCTGTAGACACTGTAGACACTGTGTAGAATCTATGTAGTAGAGCTTTCGCTGTTTCGCTATCCCGGTATGTTGCTTTTCACCTGTACACCTAAGCTAGTTTCGCTTTCTATCTGTTGTAGAAACCCTCAACTCCCTGCCATCCCTTACTGTCTTCCTATCCGTTTTCAACAAGGGTGGAGCGAATCATGTCCGTTCGTCGATCGTCGAGATTGCATTCGCGGCGGGTAAGAACAATCGTTACCTATCAATCAAGCACGGCGAAATCGTGCAAAAGATTCGACAAGAAGCGTCAAATTTCGCTTGCCCTATTGAGGGCAAACAAACACGTTCCTTGGCACGGTCCCGGCACGGCATCAGGAGGAACGCCATCGAAATAACTGTTGCATTTCAGCCCTCCTTTCGTACACCAGCACCAGCACCTCCCTGCACGTCGAAGCAAACCGAACGGTGGCCCCGAGTTGAATTAGCATAATTTATGCAGACTGTTTGTTTTCGATTTGCATCAAAGAGCCGCTCCGACTGGTGGAGATTCGGCCAGGGATCAGTGGCTGCCCGCACCGATAGGAGACATTAAACGTCGAACAAATTCTGACTTCGGAACAGCTTAGGAATTCGAATGCGAAAAAGAGAAAGTGTTCGTGGTGTGCATGGCAATTCGATTCCAGCCCAGCGCGGGGAAGCGAGGGTGTTGACGTTGTTCGTGAGAAGACAAACCGCCGCCACCATACGGAAACTGACAAGTCAAGCAGCTCAGCAGCATATCGTACAGTGTTGCCGGGACAAGCAGGGACCTTGAGAGGGGACTAGTTAGCACGGACAAGTTGATCGAATTTTTGGAGCTCCGTCCCTGTCTCCGGCCCTTATCGCTGAATTGCGATTGTGACGATGTCCTTGGGCGACTCTTGATCGGCCGCGTTGTAAGCTTTGCATGTCGGTGGAAGCAAGGCCGGGACTTATACCGTTGACATTGACATTCACCGGATTTGAATGACAAATATTACGAGCGTTTGGCTCGTGTTCGCGTGCTTGCGGTACTGTTTGAAGCGCTTAAAAAGAGGATGGGAAACATCACGTTCGGTAGCCGGTGGGACTTGTGATGGAGGTAGTAGAACGGTGGTGAGAATGGTTATGATAATGGGTGTTGGTTTCCAATAAGTGTTTGTTGGAGAATGGAAGAGTAAAATTCCACCAATTGAAGGCGTTGCTGGGTGAGAATTAATCAGCCCTTGTTCCAGCTCTTTTTAACACAGCAATGAGTCTATATTGGTAGTATAATGTTTTTGTGAGAAATAATGAGATCAGCTTTACATTTTATGTTGCTTCAAGAAGTAAAGTAATTTTGTTACTGAATGATTCCCTTTCTTTGCAATTTTGAAAGCATTTAGCCTTCAAGACTTGAAGGCTTACCACCATCTGTATGTGATATTCTAGTCCTCCGACTCAACTCAACTTGAGCAGTAAAAAAGCCCAAGCAATAAAGTTGAAACATTATGAAATCGCCCATAGTCTACACCATTTGTTACCCAATCTAATGAGAAACATGAGCTCTCTACTTCTTTGTCTGCGAGTAGAAGGAAAGGCGGACACGTTCCATTTGAACACTTGTACAAACTTTTAACCTCTTCATAAAACTGTCCCATTTACCGTAAACGAACACTCCAGCCTTTTTTTGTGTATGTTCAATGTCCCTTGAAGGCAACACAGTGCAGCATGCAGCAATCCTACAGTGAATCCCAGCCGCTCGCGCGTGTATGAATGTGAGTCAAGCGATGACAAAAAGTAAATGATTAAAACCATAAACTGTAAGCGCACGAGGGGAAGAGTAATGGAGCACAACAAGAGAAGCAATCCTGTGCCCCGTACGCACGTGTGCCGTATGGTGGTCGTTTGGCGTCCTTTCGCAGGCCATATTTTTCCCCCGTTTGGTGGTCATGCCTATCGGGGCAGCAAATGGGTGAAGTGAATGGGTAGGCTACAAAGACAGCAATCCGAGTTTTTCCAAGCAAAAAGTCACACCGGCTGTTGCTCATAACCTTTCCCGTGAAAATGGTACTTCTTTTTGGGGGTAGAAAAACAACCGGGGAAACTTGGGCATAGCGGCCATGGGTTTTGCTACCGATGCCGGAAATGTTATCATTAAAATACAGACCACCAGCACACCCTGTTCCAATTTATGTGCGTTTGTGTGCAGCACTGTACTTGTGCTTGTCCATCGTTTTTATGGCTTGTCGTCCAGCAACGGTATATCCCCGCAGGCCACATTGTTTTATCGAGTTTCGGATAGGACTGGTGGAGCTGGAGCTAGAAACCTTTTCCGAGTGACATTTGGGCGTTTCGGTGTATTCAAGTGTGTGAGCTTGTGTGGGACGAACTTGGGATGGTATCGCTGTGGCATTGAAACAAGAAACTCGTCATTAAATTGGTCTTCTCGGGAAACAAACAACTCCTAAAAAGACTGAGTTTATTAAAATTTAATACCGCAACGGCAAAGCCTTAGACACCATTAAATTTACACATAAATCGTGTGACAACTTCTTCCATCCCTCGGATTAAATTATCTCACCCCATCACCCGGCCATCTTGGCTCTGCAATCAATCAACGCAATAAACGTGCAACAACTCGCTCCAATAAACTGCATCGATTTACACGACTCGACTCAATTTCGCAAATCAGTGCAATTTCCCACCCGTCAATCGCGGCAACTAGATACGAAGGTCGTGTCGGACAGATTCGTAAACCTCCTCCCCCTTTCGCTTGTAAACAGTTTGCTTCCTTTTCCTTCGCTCTAAGCTCCATCCTATTGACTACAATTTACTATTACTACCACTCGGCCACTCACACCCTCCATTCCATTGCAGCTCCGCTGTTCTGCGATCGATCATTGTTGCATCAATACTGAAGGCGGAAGTTTTAACCGTTTCTTTGCGCTTTTGCATTGCTTTTCTCTCTCTCTCTCTCTTTGCAGAAACAAAAGAACCCGTGGGTAACGTTTAAACACCCTTAACCACAGCACACAGTCCCGCCCGCAGTCCGGGACGCGAGAGGAGTTCGAGAGGATGTGACTACATTTCAAACTGTCAGCCCCGAACGGGCTGCACCGACCGAGCGAGCCCTTCCGTTCCCTTCCCTGGGCCAGAGATGCAGTGGCGTGAGCGTTTTACACAACGATTGGTCTTCGAGTTCCGGGAAGGATCGGGTTCGCTTCAATCAATGCCCGCCGGCTAAATGGATTGTGCCTCGCTGCGGTTAGATGGCCATCGTTGTCGTCGTCGTCGTCGTTGTTTGGCCCCGGGAACATTTCATTTAATTATCCGTTGTATTATCGCACAAGCACACGTACCGAGTAGGACGAGAAACACGTCGATATACACACCCGCACAAACACTTTCCTATTACCAACAAACGATCAGTTTCTTGAGCTCGCCTTGAAGGGTCAGCAAAACCAAAAAAAGAAATGTTGCAAAACACACCTAAATAGCCCTCAAAACCTTGACCCTTGCTCTTTGATCTTGCGTGCTGCTTTGGTTGGTTTCGTGATCCGCTAAGGCTACTAGCGCGGCGAAGGAGGAAAAACTTTCCGGACGACGAAAACTTTCGGACACAAAGAACGCAAGCCCAACCGGCAAGCAGCTCCCGGACATTGGGATAACTTTGTCTTACGAAGTTGTCCAGGAGCGTCCCGGGGGGTTGGCGGTAGTCGAAGGGACCACACAGACAGGACAAGAAGTTCTAAATCGTTTAAAATGCCGGCAGCCTTCGTTGGCGGTCGTGTTGAAATGATGAATCGATGGCACACGCCACGCGTGTGGTGGCCATGCGTGTGGATGTGCAGCCGGAAACAGTCGCTGGAAGTGGAAAACTTTTCCCCTCCTGATCGTTTTCGTTACCATGTGTTTTTGTTCCCCTTTGTGGAGTGATTATTTTAAGGCTTTATCCCGAATTTGAGCCGATGAGCTTTACTGCCGGACATTCCTGCACCAAAAAGGTACTCGGAAAGCTATTCAAATTTTGAAAAAGCCAACCTGGTATGTAGTAAAAATGAAAAATGGACCACCAGTTCCTTCAAGCAAGAACCCTACGCCCCTAGAGAAATATCGGACACGGCAAAGGGACGACCCATTCAACTGGTGGGGATGAATGTGTTTTTGGTCCTTCGAACCGGATCAGATTACTCGTTTGTTTTTCACAGCGCTTCGTTTCCTCATTTCCAATGCGCTGCTTTCGAGCGAATGTTGGTGCGAAGGCAACATGATTAATATGACGTTATGTGTCTTGTGCCTGGGATCTTTTCTGCTTGCCGGTTCTCTGCCCGCGTCTCAAACGCATTCAAAATGCTGGCAGACGCTCGGTTTGGTTGAAAAATGCGTCCCAGCTGTGTACGATGGCCAACCGTTTCGAAGCAACCGAAGGGCAAGGGAACAGAATTCCACTCTCCTCGTCGGTGGGCTGCGTCGTCGGGTACCGTACATTGTAAATAACATGCATCGATAAACAACACGACCATACTTGAAGCGGAAGTGGAGCAGTGTAAGATACGCGTAAAACACAACATCCCATCAACCGTATCGATAACTAGTTATGTAAAACTAACAAAAAAGGAATGAAATATTATTACTTGTACAACTGTAACCGTGGGGGAAGGAGGTGAGGAGAAAGCACTCGATGGAGATACAGCTCATCCCCGCGGAGAAGCAAAACCGAGGGGACATCTGGGGGTGGGAAATTCAAAAACAAATGTATATTTTAGAAACAAAAGGCAAATCGAAAAGTGATAAAACAGCTATTTCCAATGGGAAAAAGAAGACGGAAACGTACGAAAGCGGTAAAAGGGAAGATGATGTAGAGAGAAAGAGAGAGAGAGAGCACCCTTGGGGGATCTCACATTCTTTTCTCGATCTCTTACTCCGTTACGTACGTTCCGGCAAAGTTTCCGTTCTGATTCCTTCCCTCTACTCTTACACAAGCTTCCTCTCTCTATCTCTCACAAACTATTACACATACACAGCTCGATTGTGTATACACACTCTCTTGCAATCATTGCTCTTTAATCGTTTGCGCTAGTTTGTGAGGCAAAACGTATTTTCGTACAAAAACGCAAGGAAAGAGAGGCACAACTTTGTGAAAGATATCATTGGGCTAGGAGTAATACATTAAAATAAGCAAAACCCTGAACCTTCGCGTTCGTTCGAACTGCAATCGATGGGAAAGAATGAATGAAAAGCTTGTAAATATTGTTGACCAAAAAAAAACACACACAGATAGGAAATAACTGTTACATGTACACTGTATCGCATAAGCATAAGATGCACCTATATTAACTCTTTCTGTGGCAATATTTCTCATGTACGGGCGATCGAATGTGTGTGCGTGTGTGTTTGAGTGTGCCTGTTTGTTTGGAGACTTGTGTGTGTATGTCCGGTATTGTACGAGTACTTTAACCCTGCCTTGCAATGAACGCGCTCTACACTTCGACGCTGTCGTCCCTCCCTCGGCTTATAGTACGCTGACACAAACAAAGCGATAATACCCCTCTTTTAAACGAAAAGCAATAGCTACACCACTCTATACGTAAAAAAACGTTAACAGAGTCCTGTCGATCCAGGAGGTCGACCCAACCAGCGTTAAATTAAACAACAAATCTAACTACCAATGGGACCAACCGAACGCAGCAACACAGCGTGCGAAGCGGAGCAGCAACAACAACTTTCCAGGAGGTCGACCCAACCAGCGTTAAATTAAACAACAAATCTAACTACCAATGGGACCAACCGAACGCAGCAACACAGCGTGCGAAGCGGAGCAGCAACAACAACTTTGCAAAAGCTGATAAAAGCTTGACCCAAAGCTTTCAAGCCGAAAAGGCAGGAACGGTACAAGGACAGGACACCGGAGCGACGATGGAAAAGATGGGACATTTGCATGTTTATAACGGGAAATGAATTTGTTATGAAGCTTCCCAAGCTAACCGATGGGCCTTGGCTCCTCCTTTGGCTCTTTGGCGGTACGAAAAAGTTCAAACCTCACCACATCGGGTGGTACAGCACAGTGGAACCTTCTAGTACTGGACAGGCATGTTGATGATGATGTCGGTGACGATGGGGAAACTGATTGTTGGAGACACAGGCCAAAAGAGTGTATGGATTGTTTTGTGGGGTTTCTGTTGTTTTTTTTTTTTTTCGTTTTCACCATTCACAGAAGACTAACTAGAAAACATGTTTGTGTGCTGAAACGTTAATTTGCATTTTAATACGTTTCTACTGAAGTATGCAACAAGCGGGATATGTGGCACGGTTACAGAGCAAGCTATTGTGATCTCTTACGTACTTGTAGGAGCGGGTAATGACAATTCAATTGACTTGTTGTTTTCATCAAACCATCGCTTTCCCAGAACAATGACATTGAATTTTAATAGCTTCATGTTGGGATACAACACAACGCTAATTTCAGGCTTGGTGCAATACAGCTGTAACGCGGATTGCATACATTTTGGCGCTTAATTTTGTGTTGGATGCAGGTTAGAAATATCATTTCCTGGTGTATATTTTACCATTAACTGATATCTGATCAACCTTCTTATAAAAAAAAACTCCTAAATAAGACCCTGTGACTGACGTAAATCTTCTTTTTCTTCATTTTTTGAACCCAAACCTCTACATAATGGTAGAATAATATTCAACAAATGTGTCCTTTCAGCTTCTACAATTCGCCTGCAGCGTGGTTACACTTATCCTGCTCTTCTCATCACTTAACCCCCAACCCTCCTGCTCGATCCTCACTAACCAATCTTACCGTAAGTGGTACTTTCTCACCCTATCAGCAATCGCTCAAGCATTCTCGTGCTACGTGACGCACTTGACTATGCGTCACTTGCTGGCGACAGAGGTTTTTTTTTTGCTGATTTTCTCACTGTGTAGTTTTTGTCGGCACAACCCACGAGAAGGAACAAAAAACGGAACCCACACACCTTCCCGTATCGATCCCTTATCATTGACACCACAACTTTTCCGCCATCGATAGCTGTCGTTCATCGTTTTTCACCTCCTTAATCAAATTCCGATGAGCCAGCCGAACCGGGCGAACCGTCGTCTTAGGGATCCTGTTGCCGTTGTGCGTGTCGGTGTGTGTGTGTGTGTGTGTGTGCGTATGTTTGTGTTGATTTGCTATACGGGCAAAACATTTCCAAACATCGAAATTTGTCTGTTGTGAAAGAAACATGGCAACAAAAGTGTACTTTTCTGTTTCAAGGCACCGCACTCGACAGAACGCTCCACATGTGCTGTGGAGCCGGCGGGGGGGGGGAGGGGAAAAAGAGCATTTGACAAACATCGCCCGGGACGGTTGGTGAGGGCTGGCCGTAAAGTGTGGCAAACATTTCTTCGCCCAACGCGACCCATGGGGTGAAAAAATTGGAAAACTTTTGGGGGAGCCATTTCCACGTAAACCGTCCCACTCGTTGACCTATTTCCGGCGGCCCGTCCCGTCCTGTTCGGTTCCCGGAGCCCGGGTTGATCGCTAGAAGTCGCTTCAACTTTTACGCCACAGCCCTCAGCGCCTTTCTGTTTTGTTTTGTTGAGAGTGTTACTCGATAAAGGTGAAATGTGTTGTTGTTTCTTCCTTTTTTTTTTGAGATACCTTTTCGTGCAGTATTTTATTGTCAGTTTTTTTTTGTCTCAGCACACAACTACAGCTACACATTCTACAGCTTTACTGGATGAGTGCGTCGGTTATTGAACCAATGCTCTATGCAAACATCACTCACCACAAAAAGTCACCTCTTTTTTTGCCCCCACTCCCAAAAAACTGAATCATAAGAAACAGTAAAAGTTTGATGATTTGAAGCACCCCAAACGTTTGCACCTTTCATCCGTATCTGATCATCTTTAACGACAAAAGACGTTCTGTTGCGTTCGGTAGCACAGAAAAAACAGGGGGAGCAACAACTGCAAACATATGGGGACAAACAATCAGCCCATCAAACAGGCAGACACATACACACACGGGCTCGTGTGTAGATAGACGAATAAAACATGCAACCTGGGAAGACTGCTTGCTCCCTCGGCACTCTCCAACACAAACAAACCGTCATAATAAGCAACAAAAAAAGCAACTTTACGCTTCTGACTCCCAACAACAGGCGGCAGGATGGGTGACTTTATGAGCACAATCAATGGGCCGGAAAATTTATGCAAATAAGCTCTGACATTCAAGCATTTTCCGAGTTTCTGTCTTTGTGTGCTTGCTATTTGTTACGGTTTGCGCGCTGTCTGTGTGTTTGTGTGTCGTTTATACACAGCTTTCGAAACAGCTGCGGTTGATGCTTGCACATAATCAGTGGGAAACGAGGTTTTTTTTTACTACTACTACTTTCAAAGACACAAATCGTGCGATCGTGAGGATGGAAACTCTGGAGTGTAAAATTTTAAAGATACTTTGCCTTTTATTGTTTTTTTATGCCATCCGTGCTCCAGCAAAGCAATGCATTTAGATAGAAGACAAAGGCACACACTTTTCCCGGGGAATGTGATGGAGACGCCTGGTGCTCTGTGTGAATATCTTTTAACGCACGCAATAATGGCTTCGGAACGTGCAAAAAGAGCAACCTTAAGCCCGGTATGGGGTATGCAGTAAATGAGACACTATTACGCACACAATGCAACACATGTGATGAATAGCTTTCCTTTTGTTGGTTCAAATGCTCCTCCCATGCAGGGGGGGGTCCATCTTAATCATTTTCTTTGGAATGTGGTTTTGACATCGTACCGATTGCACACAAAGAAGGGTGTTGTTTTGTGCAAGTTCAACATCCCATTTGTTTCACTCACTACAACTCCTCCTGAAAGAGAACTCTTCGCTCAATGTCAAAGTGTTGCTGATTGATTGGGACCAGACCTGCTGCTGCTGCCGCCGCCGGCTGCCTTTCAGTTCATCCAATCCAGGCGTCGCGATGGTGTAGTGGAAAAAAAAGATAATGGAAAGTGATAATCATGTGTTAATGTTGCACCTTGCTGTGCCGAACGAGTGCCAGCTTTCGGTAATGGGATTGTGCCGGTTTAAGTAAGACGTTCATGCCCCTTGCACACAGTCCCTTGCGGGTGCGTGATTAATAAGTGGTGATTTCATGTGCCGGTATAAGATTGAACGGTTCGGAGATAACTGATGGACCGCACACACAGCTTTTGCTTTCTTTGAATAAATAAATCAGTCTGGGTGTGTGAAGGATTTCCCGCTATTTATTTTACTACACCATTGAGCTGCTCAGTACAATGCACTCTTTAGCCGTCTTCTCAACACTTCAACAACTGGCATCCACACAAACACACACACACACACATATTCGTCTGCCAACGGAGTGGCTTCAACGTGCACGCTACGGTATAAGCATTACTTCTCACTTTGATTGATCTGTGATTTATATTAAGCAAACAGCAATGCATTCGCAACGTCGGCCCGCTACTAGCACGCAAGCATTAAGTTATGTGACAACTGTGCACCTGTGGTACTCTTTCGCAAATGGGAATGCGACTGTAAATAACTCACCAACCGCTAGCAAATGCACCCAACACCGATACGAAAGTAATTACCTATTTTACAACACGCTGCGCTATATCATTCTGCTAATGTAAGCAAGCGTGTCTAATGGTGCAACAAAATATGAACGTTACAAACAGCATTGTGCAACGTTGGTTGCATACTGCTAAGGAATCGAAAAGCTACAGCTACACCCTGATGCAAACCCAACGCATAGCTACTTATACATAACATGATACTAACACTCAACACATTAAGCAATGTTACAAACGAACAGTAAGAATACTTTCATTACGTACCTATCAAAGCTATCAAGAGAAATCAGCAATACAAGCAAGCAAGCACACATACAGCAAAACCATTATACAACACAATACTTATAACGTATCCTCACAAGGGATGAAAGCTAACAAAAACGATGCTTCAGGTTCGGTTTTATTCGTAAAATATACTTCTCTGAATGTTAATAATGTGTGAACAAAAAAGGGGCTACAACAAAAAAAAAACGGAAGAGAAGAAACGGTGGAAGGAAAATACTAGACAAAATGCAAGAGGGAAAAAAGCTAAATTAAACAATAACACTACACAAGTATTGTAAAACAAATATCAATCGTTCTTCGAACTTAAATTGATAGTTTAAATGTAAAGCAAACAAAAAACCCACACAAACTTACAAGGGATTATTAGGAAGGTCGATTGGAACCAAAAAAAAAAGTATATTTGTACGGACAAAGTATGTAAAGCAAACACATAACACAAAATTGAACATGATTCTCATGGATTGCGAGGGCACATTTGCTAGGATACAACAAATAAAAGCATTAAACAATAAACAAAAACCACAAGTAATATTAACACTCATGTCATTAATAATATGAATTTGATAAAAAAAAACAAAAGATACTGAAAATAAAAGTTGTACATTTTCTTTCCGTTTTGTTAAACAGATCAGCTCTAGAAATCAGTATTGAGTAAGTGAAACGAATCAAAGCGATTAGCAAAAAAAAAACAAAATATAACAAAGAATTGTCTTGCACAAAGTGGTTGGCTCAGTGAGCAATGTTGAGAAAGTTGTATATAGCGTAGGCAAAAGCGAGCAAAAGAATATGCAAAACGGAACAAAAATGTGTCTGTATTGCAGGAGCAAGATAAGCGATGCACTCAAATACAATACACAAACACACGCTAGCTATACGTGTTTTGCGTTCTTGTTTTTTCCGTACTCGGTTTCTTGAATAGAATGGCAACATAAATAAGACAAAGCAAACGTTTTTAAAAGAAATGTTATTACAAAAGATATCAGCTTGCTAATATATGCTATTTAAATCTTAATTCACTAATCGTAAGACAAAATTAAACCAATGTTACAAAAGGCGAACAAAACAAGCAGAGCATGTTAAAGGAAAAAAAGAAAACACAAACTGAAACGGTCTGAACGTGAGTGGTTTCTTGGAGCGATGAAAAGGTCACGCGGCACAAACGAATCGAAACTATCACAAGCATACACTAAACATATGTAAGGTCCAAAGCGAAGTGAAAGAAGAAGAGAGAGAGAGAGAGATAAAACCATACCACACGTAATCAAGAAATAAATATTTTAGAACATAAAACTACACAAAACAACTAAAAATCCAAAATCACAACGCTGCTAAGAGAGTGCAAAACAGAGAACATACTAACATAAATACAATCTGTTGTACAGCCAAAGGGCGAAAACAAACCAACAGCCATGCAAAACATAAAACACAAAAACAACAACAAGGGCACCGAAAACGGAAACGCATAACCTGAAGAGAAAAAAAAACACAAAAATACTGTAATACTTAAAAAAAGGCAAAGAAAAGCGGAAGCAAACTTCCGCACCAAAAAACAAGTAAACGATTGTGCAAAAAATAATGAAACAAAATGAATAACTAATGAGCGTTTTTAATTGCCACTTTGAGAAAGCTGGTGGGTGTGTGGGAAAGAGTAAAGAAACAAAA
>KI919291.1:57617-83091 GCA_000473525.2 Anopheles melas | reverse complement strand
CAGATCACACACAATAAGCATAATCGTTATCATTTTTCATCCGTTCCCGGGCACGATGATCGTCAAAGTCGAAGAATTGGCAAATAATAATGCGCTGCTGCTGCGTCTGTGTTGGCTGCGTGTATCAAATTTCCCGCGATTTGCTTGCGTCGCACACACGATCTCCATCCATCTTTCACCGACAAAGCCACGCGGTTCCGATTACTTTCTCACACACACACAAACACACACACAAACACACTCACACATAGTCGTGGTCGATAGAACGAAATTGAAACTTGCTACATCCAGCGCCAGAGCAGACGACAGTTTCGGCGGGGCAAGATGGAAAAGTCGATATTGAGATAAAGTTTTCTCCCATCGCTTAGCCGCGGCAAACGGAACTGCACGGTATAGGTGGAAAGACTCAGCCACTGTGGTTTGTGGTCGGGAGTATGTGTGGATGCGAATACAGAAATATTATGCTTACTCCGTGCGAATACAAAAAGTACAGGACAGATTGATGATAACGTAACGCATGACGGCTAAGCCATTCTGCTCGCCATTCTGCTCGTTCTATGCCGGCGTATAGACGATGATGAAATATTGGAATGTTTTTTTTTATAATAATCACAAGCACAGAGATTGGATGGCCGGTGGGGATGGGCAAGCTGCTGTACCGCTCTGTACAGCAGCTTACATAATCAGCCCGGGCCACGCCTCACACATGAGCGTTGCCCATTGTGCTCGAAACATGATGTGCTGCAGTCGATGATGTTTCAACAAGCGCTTGGTGGCAAAAACCTCAACCCCGCACACGAATCAATCCCAACGAGGGCCGATATTTTAACGACAAAAAATGATCCTCCTCGAGGATGCTTTTCGTTTCATAGTGTGCGCCCTCCTTTTCTCTGCGCTGCTGCATCAAACACGTGCGAACACGGGGGGTTGAGGAGCAGTTGTATAGAAGTTGTATAGAGTTGTGTTTTTTTGCTCCTGCTGCTGCTCCAGCTCACTTGCTTACCGGATGCGGGGTGTATGATTGATGATGTTTGAGCTGCTCATGCTTTTCAATAATAGGACAAAAATGGGAAAAGAAGCTGAAGCAAAAAAAAAAGAAAAGCTCGCTCAAACTCGCTCCAGACGGGTTTGGCATTATGTTCGGCTTTCCCCACAGCTAGCCGCAGTTGCAGTTCTATGACGAAGGCGTATTTCATCACTTTGCTGACGTTCTTCCAGGAGAAGGCGCAAAAAGGATAGAAAAAAGGCTCAGTAATATAGGGGTATCATTTCTCCTTCGTGGTGTTTGATTTATTCTCCTTTAATCTTGCCCGTTACCTTCAAACAAAAAACACAAATAAGCTGCACCAAGTTGTTCTACATCGAGCAACCAAACTCATCAATATAAATCAATTAAAATGGGTGAGTTTTGAACCGTTTTCAACCGCTCAACTACGCTACCAAGCAGCTGTGAACACCGCTAACGATAATTCCCTTTTATAGCATATGCAGTTTGATTTTATCACCTCGCTGTTCGCTAAACCCTCGGTTATGGTGGATCATTTGCTTCGATCTTCAATTAATTAAACCATTCCCCCGGCTGCACAACACCCTCACCTCGACCTCGGTTGGTGTGCCAACTGGTCTGCCGTTCAGCCAATCAGCGCCCAAACGGCGACCATTTCGCTAACGATGGCCGGAAACGGTAACTCAACGGATTAGCGTCACGAGCATGGGCATGGACCGAGGGCATGGAATAAAACCGGAAATTCGAAAAATCGGTCAACTCGAGTCAGGACGTTTAATTGGGATAAAGTAAAACGATACAAACAGGATGTGGCAAAATTAAACGATTCTAACGTTTAACGCACAAAACACGTGTTTAAACGGATATTCAATTTATAAAGGACGCGTCTTTTAAATCTTGCTTTCTACAGTATCATCCATACTGTAATGTGCGTAGTAGATCAGCTTCAGAAATACACAGTGTGCTCATCAGTTAATGAGCAGGATAATTTTACGATCCTCCAGCCTAACCCTTTTCCCAAAAGGCACAGCATTTCCCGCCATCTCTGCCAATGCGACTGCACTGAGTAGAATTCATTATTTTCCAAGGTTACAACCGGTTGCGCACATAATTACACCCTTCCCGTGCATAATCCCAAAGCCACGCTCGTAAAACGCCGAAAGCAAAAGCGTCGGAACAAGAAATATTACCGGTTGGCTTATATCAAAAAAGAGAAATAAAAAACTGCTCGGCAGAAAGCAACAAATCCTCCAAATGAAGCTAACAAGAAGGTCAACATTTTCTCATAGTGGTCGTCGTCGTCATCGCCCGGACGTGCTCCAGTCCCGAATGAACCACTTTGGTGGAATGTTTTCTCGCTCCATTTCGCTTGTGCCCTCGCTTCATCCAGTTGGTTTGGCTGGTGTTTCGTCAAAAAAATCGCCCCAAACCCCCCTCCAACTGAGCGCAACAATTGCGAATGCACAACGGCTTCAACGGCTCTTCTCATAGTAGAAGCGGTAAGTACCTAAAAGCGTGAAAGAGGGTGCCAAAAGGAGGTGAGCATTTTCTCACCCACTAGCGCCCACTGCACTGCTGCTACTAGTACTACTACTGGTTGCATTTTAATGACGATTTTCTAATTAGGCCAACACCGTGGCCACCGTTGGCCGGCTTGCTTACAGGTGCGCCCTTAAAGTGTTAGCAGCGTGAAGTAGTACAGCTCCGCGCTGTATGCACTTGTTGTTTGGTACAAATGAGAAGTGTGTAAAAGAAGGAGCTACGAGGGAGAGAGAGAGAGAGAGAGAGAGAACGAACAAAGAAAAACAACGAGTACGCGTGGGCTACGGCTATCGTTAAAATTCATAATGATCGTCATACTCCAAAGGCTTAGCCATAGTTGAAGCCCAACGGGAGCGCTGCAAGCGGGGAAAGCTTTTCTTTTTTTTTATGAGTCTTGAAGAATTTTCCTCAACAGCGGTGGACTGGTAAGTGAAGATGGTAGAGGAAGAAAAAAAAAGCCGAACAAAACACACACACACACCCCATTGTTTGTGTGTGTGATGCGATTGTAACAACTTTTTCCTTTGTTTGGGGCGGCGTGCAAAAGTTTGCAAATTTATGTTTATTGTCTCCTGCTCGGTTTTGCGCGTCTGGTAAATTGTTTCGTTTTTGCGCTTTCGTGCACACGGTCAAACGCGTTTTTTTTTCTGTGGCTATGGTTGATCATATTTTTTACCCGCGATTATCTTGTAGCCGTTTCTACCCCCGCCACAAATGTGTGTGTGTGTGTTTGAATTTGTCGATAAAGTTATTCTACGAAAGTGCAAAAAATATGATTAAACTTTTTGCGCTAATTGCAGACTCGCTGTTCGCTTCTCTGTGTAACCGAAACCCCCGCTTCCATTAAGGGAGGAAACAATCTTGCAACACATAATTCACACACACGAGCGCAATTCTTGAAAAGCAGAACTCTGCTCCACAACTCTTCTGCACCCGACCATCCAAATGGTGACATTAATGATACTTAAAACTCTCTCCGTAGGTACTTGTTTTTGCAATTTATTTATTTTTATTTTTTGCCCAAAAGCTGTACATTTCCATTTAGCAGGCGAACGGCATTTACTGTGGCGCAATGTAATAAATAAGCAAGTGAAACCAGCTTTGCAGCTTCTGTCGATGCTCATTATTTTTAGAGTGGCACGTGCGAAAACTCTGACATGCCGTGTTCAAGGCACTCATAACTCGTACTCATACCTCGTTGTGTATGAAATAAATAAATAAATAAATGTCTGTTGAATAGGAGAGTTTATTTTTTACCGAGCTTTGTGTGTCAATTCTCAATTAAAACGGAAATCACCTCAACTAGTGTACGAAAACAAATGGATGTGACGTTTGCACACAGTGAGCAATGGAATTCGCATTGAATACACGCTCTTTTTGTTAATTCTTTGGACCCGTATAATAGAAACCAGCTTGATGAATTGGTTATTATATGCTTTAGTTTCGATTAAATGTTCCAATTCCTTGCTTTTCAAACATTTGCCACCACTAAATCAAGCCCCCAACCCATCCAACGCTTAAGATGAATCGCTTCTCAACGTTCAGCAATCACCCCCAAGCCGTTCAAAACGCGAACACTTCCGGTTCTGATTATAGCACCATAAGGCGCCAAGTGCTTCCGCTGCTTGCTGCCTTCTCCCGGAGCCGGAGCCAAGCGCACACAAATCGACCGACCAGCTTGTTTGAACGACTATTATTTACAGAGCCGACTTAAGAAAATGATTAATGAACAACCTTTTCCCCCGAAGCGCTGCTGCCCTCGGAGCGCTTGAATGAATGAGTGAAATCGAACGGACCCGCGTAGCGTAGCCATAGGGGAAAGGCCATTCCGCGTACGCTCGCCCTGCTCGTAAACAAATAGATGTAACGATGGGTTTTATTGCTTTTCGTTCTTTTTGGTTTTGGCAAGATGTGAAACAAAACCAAAAAAAAAAACTACACCCAACGTTGGCAGAAACTCAATCAACGGCCATTGACATGTTAGAGAGCAGAGGTAAAGTGGTTTGCTTCCGTGTTTCCTTTAGACACACACACACATACATACACATGTGTTAGAGCATAAAAAAGACTTGACTTCACCCTGATGGGAAACCAATTTTTGCAATACAAACAAGCACTACGTGCAACAAATAGTAGTGCTGCTGCTGGTAGCTTTTCACCCACGAAAACATAATCGATTAGTGGTGGTTGGTTGTATTTGCACAGCAGTGATAATTTATTATTATTAACGATTCATCGACCGGGCTTCCTATTTTATCGATAAAACTGTGCAGTTTCGATAAAGGTGTCAACTGTTTGATTAGTGGCTAATTGATTTCGGAATCGTGCCAATCGACACTAAGCCTACCGGGAAAACCCGTGCAGCTTATTGCTATTCTCTTCCTCACAGCGATCATAGCGAGAGGAAATTGCACCAATGAATGAATTTTGATTTAAAGGTGATAGTGATGTATTTTTTGCATATTATAGCGCATAACAGATGCATTTACAGACAATAAAAACTCTAAAAATTCATACTAAACGTTTCATTTCAATAACAGTTGTATGATAAGACCCTCCATATGATCTGTACAACTTTATCCAAGAATTCTTATACAAATTTAAATTGCCATCATTACAGACTGCCTCATTTTGTCTGAAGAAAATCGATAAAAATCCGATTTTATTCGAAAATTATTCAAAAACGACACGTATGTTGTGTCATGAAAACCTCTGCCTGCGATGCAAACCGTCATTTCAAACGCTTCCAACATTCAAATAGCTGTAACGATTCAAACGAGCAAAACGATAAGTGTTCGCTCTCTTTCTTGCACTCACCAACAAAGCGAACAAAAAGAGAGCGAACGCAACCGCTCGCTACAGGCCCTGGCGACTCACAGCATAACGCGCTGCTTCGTGCTGTCAGTGGAGGCGCCTGGCCGTCGGTACAACTTTCCCCCCAGCACACTCAACAGTTTGTCGAAACCGTGCGAACGAGATGGTAAGCGCACTCTCCCACTCTCTCTCTCTCTCTCTCTCGCTTCAACAACACAATGCCGGATGGCACGACTGTCATTCTAGCCGTGGCTGTCAGCCGTTCGGCTCTTGTTTACCTTTTCCACTTCGGCTTTCCGGCACCGTTTGCGGCGTTACGAAGCGTGCGCTAGAAAGAGCAGGCAATGGATTGACTTCCTTTTATCGCGCACACACACACACACACAAACACGGCATGCGCTTGCTGGGATGTTATTCTAGCCTTGTTTTCCTCTGTCCACTTCTTTCTGTCTCTGCCACTGGAGCTTCCTCGGCTCCACGGTCTGGCGTATCTTGCAACGGGTGCGCCAGTGAATTTGAAACGCGGAAAGCGTAAAATTCGCTGTTAGTCGGTGCCAAATCGTGACCGCGTTCGCACACAACACAACCCTCCGGGAGTTTCGGGTAGGACGGTGACACACACCGTGAGTGAGTGAAGATGGTAACGTTGATTAATTAATTGAAAATGAAACAAAAAATTGAGTTTATTACTTTAAATGAAAAATCATTGTGTGTAAAAATGGAGCAACACGAAACTTGCTGATCATCCGCAACTCAAACTTCCCGTTTCTCCAGCACATGTGATCGGATGCGTGATGCGGCTAATTTTGCTGTGCCCTCTTTTCCTCCCCCTGGGGTGGAAAATTACCCATCAAACACCCCGAAAAACCGTTACCGTTACTGGACGTGCGATTGGGCGTGTTTTTTTCCCCCCTTTTTTCCACCCGACGTTTAGCGCCGAAATGGTGTTAATTGAACACAACATTAGAGTGAAGTTTGTTTTCCCCGGGTGGGCCCCATACATGCATCACACCACCCCATGGCCGGGGCCATATGCTGCCGCCTCGTTGTGCTACCACCGTTTGAAAGTTTAAAAATTGCGCAAAAGAAGCATAAATAAAGCACTTTCAGCAATACAGTGCGTACGGGAATGGTGCGTTGTGTGGCTGAGATGGTGTTGTTTGCTGCCCCAGTTGGTTCGTTAGCCTCCGTGGCCGTCAGCCTCCAGTCTCAGACCGGTTAATTAGATTATTCCGTCAGATCCGCCTGCAGTACATCAAAGGCATCGTTTTAATTAATCTCGTTTCCTTAACGAACGGTTGAATAATGGAGGTATTAGGTACAGTGCGTGTGTTTTTACAGGATGTTTTTTTTTCTTCTTTTTATTGTGTCTGTGTTCAATTTTGGGGTGCAAATTTTTGAACCTTTTGCCATAGACGGTATTTATCCCTGTTCTTCTAGCAAACATTTTTCTTTGCTTTTCTTTTACAACACTCCTTTTGTGCTTTCTCTCTCTCCCTCTTTCTTTTGATTTTAACTTTTTTCGCCTCGAAAAGCTCCCGTTGCTGGTTTTCTCGCCCTTTTAATCGATTGTTTCAACTAAAGTTTCACTACAGTGCAAAAGCGAGCGACCGGCACCAATTACACGCTTGCCGTGTAATTATGACACGGAAACCTCCTCGGAAACCATTTATTGTATCTGACCCGGCACCATCTTCAGGCGCAATTACGGCGAGCTCATGTGGAAAACTATTTGCACCCCCGGTTATGCTGTGTAATTAAAACCATTTACGCCCCTTTTCTCGAAAACCCCCCAACCTTCTCTCTTGCCTTGTGGCTAAGTGTATGTGTGTGCGAAAGCATTTTTCCCTGGTGCGAGTGGCAAGACCCGATTACGATCTTGAGTTGAGTGTGATTTTTTCCGGTGCTAAAGTTGAAGAAAAGGTCACCGCTTGCACCGTTTGGAGGCAACACCCATTCAAGTATCTAATTTGAATGTGTTTCGTGTACAGGGATCGTCCCTCCGACACAAAACCCATTAAGCGGTGGGAAGACGTGCTTGTGTGTGTGTGTGTGTGTGTGTGTAAAGTCGAAAAGATTTATCTAAATTCGACAAGACAAGATTCGCGTGAAAGCAATGCAAATGTGCCAAAATGGAAGCAAAATTGCGAAAGCAATTAAAGATGATGGTGTTTCAGGTGGAGTGAAGACGAAAGGGAGCAAGTGTTAAATGGAATGTAAAAGATACGACAAAGAAAAAGGAGAAGCTCATTGTGATTCAAACTGCGGTCGCTGTGTTTAACTAATCAAAATGGTACGTTACTTCCAAGAATGGTAGTGTTGTTTTGTACAATTTAACCATAAGAAAACAATGACTTATACAGAAGCTAGAAGGACATTTTTTGAAATACTTTAAGCAAAGGCAGCAAAGGGCATAACGGCTAGACAGTGATCATTCCTGACGACCATAATTCCCTTTTAATAAAGAGATATTCCCTTCAACAAGAAAAAATATATTTTATCCCCAATCAATAGTGAATCAATGCATTTAATTTACATGCCTAACCTCTCTCGCCTGCCCAACGATCGTGCTCCATTCTTTCCCATCATTTTAACACTTTCCACCTAAATCCACAATAAACAAATGTTCACAACGGCTCGCCGGAGCGCTAGAACGGGGCCACCGAAAGCTAAAACCATCGTTTGCCATGGATTTAATGAAGTTAATCCCCACACCGGGGGAGTGAAATTTTCATTTCAACACCATGCACATACACTCACACGTTGTACAACAATTCGATGAATCATTCAAACCCACCAGGCTTCAGCATAACTCCAGCACGCTGGACCAGATTACCACCAGATTGTTCCGTTGTTTTGTTTTTCCCGTTTTTGTTGCGCTTGTGGACTGAAGGTAGCACACATTTTGGATGGAAATCCCGCACTTTGCTTCCCAATCTTCAAAGTGACTGTACGTGTTCTTGGTGGTGGTGGTGGTGGTGATGGTGGTGGTGAATGTTCATCAGCTGTGCCCGCTGCCGCCAAGCGTATTGAGCGCACACACGACTTTGCTTTATGCAGCGAAACGACCATTTGCAATTCAAATCCCGCGGATGTGTCGCCGATCGAAACTCGCCCAAGATTGAACTCGGGCACATTCGGTGCCACGGTGGACGTTTTCGTCCCAATCAGCGCTTGGTGGAAGGAAAAACAAGAAAACGCGCAGAACCGAACCGAAAGAATAAATGTAACACGACAATGGGCTGCACGAAAATAAGGCTCCCGGCAACAACAACAATCCATCGCCGAGCGTGTGTAATGGAAAACTGCAGCACAATTTCGAAAAAAGAGATTTTTGTGCTCCTTCTTTTGTTGGTTTGTCCCAACACATAGGATACAAACGAGGGGTAATTGAACTCGCAACGCATCATCACACCGTCGGTAGATAATGGATTCTTCCTTCGAGGGCAGCAAACACTCTTACTCGCCCTATCGCCACGGCTTTTCAACGGCTTTTCATTGACAGTTTTTCAGATAGGCCCTTTCAAGCACTCGTTATTTATCATCACATTGGGCCAAAAATAAAGGGGAAAAGTTCATCAACACCCTACTTTTTTTGAGGGGAGAGTAAGAAATCGAGGCTTACAAGGTCACAAACTCAATTTGCTTACCTCGCTCGCTTCCTTGCTTTCTGGAGCTCGGCATCTTTCGCCACCATTTACGATGGCATAAATTTTCCCGTGGAAATCTGCCACCACCTTTGCTCTGTAACGGCCGACGGCGTTCAAGATCCAATCTTGGCACCGAGGAGGGAGGAAGAGGAAGAGGTTGTTGTTTTCCTTTCCACCGATTGAACAATCTTCCATTAAACATCCGCAAGTTCGGGTGCATGTTCTATTTTTTGACACCACTCCCCGATCGATTCCCCCTTTTTGCTTCACTCTCATGGTGAGGAGAACTGTTGCAAAAAAGATAAGAATTTACCTTCTCAAGTTATCTTATATTTTCTTATCAAACTAATGATTTAGACTAAAAAAATGTCGATAACAAATAAAATGGTAAATTATTTGGCGTGTTCCTAGACGATCGATTCCTAGACGATCCTAGACGATTAATCAAACCAACACCACGCCAACCGCTCTCACGATGATCGTCTCATTTTACCACCCAGATGGAAAATGAAACTCCTCCTCATTTTCCCCCCACCAAGCCACACATTATCACTGATCCGAGCCGGATTTCCGTTTCATTTTCCCAGGCTTTTAGCTTCCCCTGCCAACGAGTGACACGGTTTGCCATTTTCGCACAACGTAACGATCGTTCCGGTTCGATGGCATAAATATTTCTATTTTTCCGTCCCCTCCCAACACCACATGCTTGCTTGGGGCATGCTCTCTAAAGTTCACCGCCACCGCTAGCTCCCTAGAAAGATATATTAAATAAACATAACTCTTTTTCCCTCGCTACTCAGAACAGGCTTTTCTTTGGCACCCGGTGACGACGAAACAAAACAATTTAAACACCACCTGGGACCTGTGTTGCTGTAACTCGGTGCGTTTCCATCGGTACGCACTGCTCGGATTGTACCGGAGAAACCCCCATTTCCATTTCCGTACCTAAATCCAGCCAAATATCAAACCCAACTCTCCTGGTACCTCGTTGAGAAAGCTCCCTTCTCCCTTGCCTTAATCCAGCGCGCGTCCTAGGAAGGGGCCTAGATCTTAACAGCTTTCCACCTACCTACCTGTTGGCTTGGTTTGGAATTGAAATATCCGATTTCGTTTTCGTTTGGGCCGGGTTGGCCCATTATTTGTCGTTGTTTGTCAGCGTACGACAGCCACTCGCCAGAAGGCTGGTGGCCGGGGACAACGGGATTTTGCCGGTGCGCCAGTTTCCATTTCCTGTTGAAACTTTACTTTCATTGGAAAATGAAGCCTCTATTTATCGGCCAATCTAGAGCACGGATAAGGATAGTATGGCTATCTGGGACGGGCTCTGCCCTGTTTGTGGGGATTCGCTGGAGAATCGTTCTTCATTAATTTCGTGCACAAACAAGTTGTCATTGCGGCCCGGCCAATCCATTCATTATAATTCTTTGTAAAAAAACGGAAATGGGTTTCGTAACTTTTCAATCAAAAAACGGGTTTGAAATGAGCTTTCAATGGAAAAGACACAACGCGTATTATGAAAAAGGAAGCAACATGATAATTTGAAACATTAAAAATGATACTATACGCCTAAAAGTATGCAAAGTGTTCATTATGTCCTTTAGACTCGCCTGCAACGAATTAGGTGATACAAAACTGCATACATTTAGGCGCTGAGCATGGATTTGTTCGAACCATCCATAACAGTGCTTGAATTAATTATATACTTCACTAGTTTCTTTCCAGCTGAACAATTTCTCATACGTACTTCAGCAATTTCGAATCGATAACTGACCCATACGATTCTCTTCAGAAACTCCCAACTCTCAAACACCCAAAACTACGTCCCAAAGTTGCTCTTCCACAAAAGCACTATCCCAAGTCCCGAAAACTGTCAACGCCAAGGTACAAAACTTTACCCCATCCCAAACTTTAAAACACAATAACGTACGAGCTTAATTGACCAACACCTCCGGTCCGGAGACCGGAAGGAACTCTCGCTCGCTTGTAACAGGGACCAACTCGTAACCCGGTGACTAGCAGGACTTTGAATTTAAATTGGATTTGAATTCCTTTGATTGATTTGCTCATGCTGTTGCACTCCAAAACCCCCCCCCCCCCCCCGGACAAGGTCCCATTGAGAGGTTGAAGCTGTACAGTTCTCCTCTCCCACCCTACAGATGCAGATTAAGAAGAAAGAAAATCCGATACACAAACGTCTGGACACATTTCTTTCTGCCTCAGTTGATCCTGTCCCAATGCTGTCGCCTTCGCCACTGCCGAAAACACACCCCTTCCACCCCGGTCAGTGCTGAGTGGTGGTAATTTGCATATAAATTCGATCTGACGTTGTCGGTCGAATCGAATCGAAACTCGATTTCTACCGCACCCTCTTCCCCCGGCGCGCCTTGTTTCGAGGAGGGTTTCGATCTAGCATGGCGTCCTTGACTGACACATGGAAAACGATCGTCTGTCGTTGTTTCCTTTCCGGTAGTCCGGTACAAAAGAGAACCTGCCCGAACCGCATCCCTTTACCCCGTTTTTTTTTTTTTTTGGTTCGTGCAATTGCATGCCAGACTTTGCCCACTGTACTGCAGCATAAGCAAGGGAACTCTCGGGTGTTTGCACCGAGACCGAACGTTTCACCTCAAACCCCCCCAAAAAACACCGTCCCCCAAAGAACATCAAGAAACACGAAGGCTTCCAAAAACTAAAATCATACCACTTTTGTGAGCAAAAGTGCCGGTGGCATTGCTCTTGCTCACTTGCTCGCAGCGCTTCCACAGTAGCCAAAACAGACGGGCGACACCACAGAAAATGTTTATTCATGTACCTTATGGCTTGGTTTTAAGGCCCCGTACTAGGTGCCGGTCTTTGCCGGGTTGTGCCGGTAATGTGTCCCATCTTTGTGGCTTCCCCCGTTGCGGAAAAGCGGAGAGCGGGAAAAACAACAAGCTCGAGGAGGGTTTTTTGGTTCAGTTTTTTTTTTTTGTAGGGACCATCCCAAAACCAGAAAACGACGCAAACGACACGCTCAGTACGGGCAGCTTTAACCTCTTCTGAAACGATTTGATTTATTAGAACCTAAAATGAAACACTGACCCTTTTGCAGGCCCTGCCCGGCCAATTTGGTGCTATGGTTGGGCAAAGTGTGATTTAATTCTTTGATTTGCTTGGGTTTGCTCTTTCCGACACACAGCACTACTACTGTCGTCATGCTGCAGACAAACAGATAAAACGCCAGTCAACCCTGTTCGTAAAAGGAAGTGAAGGATCACGCGCTTATCATTCAACCGCACGCACACGTGCAAATGTGCATCGTGCGTGGTTAATTAAATTTTCCCATTTATGTCGAACATCAATTGATCAAAAGTTGTGGATGGGAGAACGCACAAAAAAACGATTTATAATTAATTGCTCTTTGGGAGAAAATCACTCGTTGGCATGGAAATTCGGAAGGAGGAAGATGCTGGTCATGCTGGATGAATCGATGTAATTGGAAATTTCCAATTCGTTTGCGTAAAGCACGACAGGTGGTAGTTCAATTACCGTTTCGAGTGCGATGCTGTAATTAAATGGGTTTATAAAGGGACGTTTCTGGAAAAATGTTGCATTTTAATTGATGAAAGAATGCTGCTGTTTAAGGATGATTTAACATGAATTCGTGCTTTTTGTGACGTTTTGATGCCTAGCAAAACGAATATTCCACAAGCGTTACTCATGATTGTACCAAACAACCGTATCACTTCATCGATTTTATTGCCCAAAACACGCTCCATTACAGCTCACAACAGCTGATCTTTCTCAAATTTCCACAGTGAAAAGAATCACTAGAGTTTTCATTTCAGATCATCCGATCCGGTACGCAACGCGGTACCGTGAAAGCGAAACTGATCGTAAATCTCACCCTCACACGCACGCACACACACACGTTCACTCTCTCTCTCTCCCAAACTAGAGCGACCTGGTAAACACTGCGCTGTAACAAAGCCGCTCGCGTACGCCACTGGAATGAAAAGAAAAAACGAACCCTTCGCCTTCGACAGCTATAAAAAGAACGAACTGTTGTTAATACGTCGTCGCCGTCGCGTGGCGTGTGCCGACGAAACACTTCATTTTTCATTGCCAACACTTTCGGGGGAAAATGGGAAAACTGGTGAAAAGGGTTGATTGGCCCGAAACGAAAAAACGTTCGAGATTCGATCGAAACAAAGTGATCGAGAGTATTTTTGGAAGATGGATCATACAACTGTCTCTTTTTAACGACTAAATTTATCATCATTTGCGGTTGTTTGTTGCAAACTTGGTTTGATATTCCACGAACACAGAGCTCTTTGCTTATTTCAAAGAGAAGAACATCAGCATTAAAAAGCATATGAAAAAGCGTTTGCAAAATAAGATCATATCAACAACAAGCTGGAGGTTTGTTAATTAAAAGCAAACATTCCACACATCAGCACACACACGCACACACAAACTTTCTCGTTGCTCATTTGCTTGCAATCAGCAGCTACTCATCATCAACCGTGAAGCAGGAAAAAGCTTTCCCCGTAGCATTTCCGGCTACATATGAAAACTAAATTCTTCCCTCACCCAAAAGGGGATGTAGCGAAGGGATGAGAAAAGTTTAACCGTAGTGAAGAAAAATAATTGCACTAACCGAAAGGCCTTGTCGAGAGAAAAAGTATGTGTGTGTGTGTGTGTGTTTGTGCGATTGCAATGCTGTTTGCTGTGGGCTATGCGGAAAAAGGCGGTAAAATAAAAACACATTACTCTCCAGCGTGTTGCTTGCCCGGTTGTCCCGTTTTTTGCTTTGATTTAAACCACGCGCAAACAGGCACTTTTCATGCGGGTGAAGGAAGATGAAGGGGAGGGGAGGGGAAGGGAATCCACCACGAAGTGCAGGAAAATTGTGCAGAACGGAATAAAAATAATAATCTGAGATTAAAAACAAAAGGCACCATCCGCTTCCACTTATCGTAATAACCCGCATGATGTTATCTTCGATCAGGAGGGTAAAGGATCAAGAGGATCTGTGGGGGGAGGGGGAAAACCGTGCAGAAAACTTTCAATCCACGATCTACGGTGGAAAAGCTGACGGGAAACCTGCATTTATGTTCTTCAATTATTTCTACACTCAGCTCAGCTTTAGCCGCGAGTGCACCGAAGTTCAGTGCAGCTCCGTGGGAAATGTCGATGATGAGGACCAGATACTGCCACGATAGCGAGTGAGATAGCGCGTGAAAGCGTCATTACATGAATAGCTTACCGAGCGCTTTCAACAGGAAGAACTTCCGACTATTATTTATCGATCCGCCGTGTACGCTTTACGTTGGGTAAAACTGCACGCATGAAACATACCTTCCTTAATGGATAAGATGCAGCAAAACTGCACCACCACCCGCAGCATCGAAGCATGTTTTAATCTATATGCAAATTACCAGCTAACATCTTGTCACCGGATCGGAGAACGCAACCTACCACCGGGAGACAATGCGCTAATACGCTCACACACACACACACACACACTGCACTGCGGTCCAAGTCTTTAGCTGCGCGCCTGGAAAAGGGCGGCTGGCGGAGATTGCGCTTTTCATTGCCAACCTCGGGGAACACGGGAACAATACAATGAAAACTGCGCTCAATCGCTCGACACCGTTCGTTGATGAATCACACATCCGGACGGGGAGGTTTACATCCGCTAGCGAGCAATATTGGTTTTACAACCATGGGAAACGATTCCAAATGGAGTGATGATTCAGACCATCAAATGTTACCACCGCAGGAAGAATGATGATGATGATGATGATGATAGTTTAAACGGAATAATGGTCGTGGTGGTGCCAGATAATGTTTATTGTTTCATTCTGGTTTAGGGGCAAGTAAATTAAGCTGTGAAATATTTATGGAACGTTTTGGATGATGATCAAGCGAAACGTCTGTTGTAAAAATAAGAGAATAAATGGCAATCTACTCTTAGCACCTAAAGTAATGATAAATTAATATAAATTCCTGCTTTCCAACAATTTCAACGCAAAAGTCGGCTCCACAACTCTCAATTAAAAGACTTACCTTTCAACCACGACGCTTAATTACTCTTTTCGAGCTTAAATTCACACACAAACATTGGATAGAAACATTTAATTCAATAACCAACGAAAGCCACACTCTTTCTCCCTCTCTCTCTCTCGTTCGCCACGTATTGCAATCACGTACCACCAAACAACACCAAACAGCACCACTGGCAGTATATTTGAGCAGGCTACCGCCCCGGAAAAAAAAAATAACACCCACCCATTCCCACCCCCAGGAAGCAACTAAATTAAATTAAACTCTTTCAATTGAATTTTATTTAATTGCCACCAATTGTCACGGGTTCCGTTCCCGTGAACGCTTCCCGCTCGAACGCTGTCACGCTGTAGTCAATTTTTCAAACCTTATCCAGCATACAACCCCGAAACAACGTCACAGGAAGCGCCACACTAACCCGAAAAGAATTAAAAACAGCATGCCATCCTTTCGATTCTAGCCCACAACAAACAAACAACACGGTACAACTGTGGTGGTAGGGACACGTGCCCAATTGGGTGTCTCTATGACCAAAGCTCGCCTACTGTGATAGTTTTCCACTGTGTATGTATGTGTGTGGGTATATGACTTCCGATGTGCAGCCTACCTAGCAGCCGTCGATTATGTTGTGGTTCGGTGAACTAATGTTTGCCATTGTTTGCGGATCGTTCGTTTCCGGTGGCGCATAGCTTCCGGTTTTGGGTAGGAGAGTGGCATACAAAAATACGAAACCAAGAGTCAAGTCGATACACAATGGGTGTTTAATTAGCGAATAGGTGAGGAAGGGAGGGAGAGCAACAGGTGGGAAGACGGGAAACGTACAGAGATAATTTTTAAAAGTATTGGAATGTAATTGCATCAGCAAAAAAAAAAATTAAAATCAAGCATGAAAAGCATTAAAATGCATTTAATACAAACAGCCCAATCACGGCATTATCTTGATCTCATTAGTGTGCGTTTTTACACCTATTTTTAAGCAGTTGTTATCCCAACTAAGCTTAATTATCAAATCATGTGTGAGACGCCAACATCCACTGCTCTTTTCAATGCTCAACTTATGGAAACAAGCTTATTGATTACTGATTCATTCCTCCCATCGCATCCAAATCCGACCATTCTACCCACTACAAGCCACCGCGCTCCGATTAGCTAACCCCAAAAAGTGTGTTGCCTCTTCTTGCACGACGTTAATTTATCTCCTCTCCCCTACAGCTTAATCAGCACATAACCATCATCACCACACCATCATCCTCCGCCTACGCCAAAAAAAAAAATAGCAGCAGCAAATCTAAAACAGCGTCGGTTTAACACCTTTTCCTCAACCTCAACTGCTTGCTTTACCCCCCCTCTTCAACGCAACGTTCAAAAAACAAAACAAACCACCCACTTTCCTGTTTCGAGCATCGTAATTGTAAGCGACCGTTTGTTGCCCTGTGGCGGTTTAATACAGAGAGAGAGAGAGCGCCATAAAAATAGCACCAGCCCGGTTCTAGCGAGCGGAAACTCGGCACAATTCGGTGTATCGGAATTGTGTCAGATACAGCGTGAAGACCACGACGACGACGACGCATTGGCAGAGCAGATGTAACATCAACATTCGCGGTCGTATCTTTGTGTGTGTGTGTGTGCCTTGTTGCCTTCCGGATTTACTCGGAAGAATGCTGGAGGGATGTTTGGGGCAGTGTAAGACATTTTACAGAGCTCATCTTCAATCCAACTAAAAGCACTGATATTGATTTTTACAACAGACGACCAACCAACCACCACACGCGACATCTTCTTTAAATTCGCCTGTTTCGTTTAACCTCATTTCTGTGGCGTCTGTTGCTGAGAAGGATCCTGTCATCCTGCAGCCGGAGAGACTGACTGAGATCTGCTTGACCCCAAGGCACCAGCAAGCTGGTACACGCTATCGATTTTGGTTTGCCAAGAAACTGGGAAAACTCACAACGAAACACACCAAACGAGACAAAAACCACTCAGACCACACTGTCTAACAGCTTTACAATGTCCAAGTGGTGGCTGTGGTCGTTTACTTGAAATAGGACCAGGACGAACAGAACACAAGAAAAAAGCGCCTCTCGACCCACTGCACAGCCGGAAGTGTGCCAAGTGACAATAAGACGATATCAATTATTCAGATTCAATTTACATTCGTGTTTGGCCTGGTGCTTCACCAGCGGCACACAGTGGACGGACGCTTAAATCTTTCGCCATCGGCAGCCGCACTTTAAGTCTTCCACCGCTGCTCGCTGCATGGATGGGTTGGCACGGGGGAAACAAGACAATCGGATTAGCGGTGGAAAGCTTGTGTGGAAAGGCCACTGCAACCGCTACAGATGGACGACGGTAGACCAACATGTACGGTCGCTGTGCGTCTTTTCCCGACCACACAAACGCACCGGGGGTGACCGCATTGGCGAAAATGCTAACCGGAACAAACGAACAAACGAACCGGTACCGCCCGGTCACCGGATATCGATTGCAAATCGGCTGTGCATGTCTGACAATGTGCACGATGTGCTCTGTCCCTCTACCCGAGGGATTTGGTGGGCCGTTTTTATGCTCTCCTCCCGCTTGGATCGATTGATTGATGCGGTACAGTATATCGCTCCCACCGGTGGAACACCACGGTGCGAAGATGGATGAGCAAAATTTGCCCACCACAGCACCACCTTGCCACCTTTGATTTGGCGTGTCATCAGGTGGGCTTTGGAATGCCCCGGAGGATTACAATTATGCTTAGCTCGCCCGGGAGGATGACAGTTTCTTCTCGTGGCGGTACAAAATCGGTTTGAGACCACCAAACAGACAAAGAAGAACACAGTCAATCCTTCATGGAACCACAGCGCGCTTACCACAGCAACTAGCGTTATTGCTCTAATCAGAAATAATCGCTCGAAAGGTCTTATTGATTTAGTACACATTGAGCGCACTGGTACTGCTGCCACATGAACCACTTTTGCTCGGCTGGTTTGATGTGGTTCACTTGTTATGGTGATGTTATACTGTGCGGTAAACAAATCCAACACGATCGATACCAACACGGGAAGTAACAAACCCGCAACCGACCGCGGGTCATATTTATAGTTGAACCATTACTGCAGAAGGTCATTGAGAAATAGGGAGAGGAAATGTCTTCGCGGCAAGCAGCATTGATTTGAGTACAGTCGTTCCGAACGTTTGCTCTCACATTATGATTATAGCACACTGAGAAAGAAACCGTTTGCTTGAAACATTATAAGTCAATGATGATGTTTAACATACTTAATATTGGACGATGATGATGGTACTTCTTCACTACATTTTCAACAAACCCAACAACCACGATCCATAGCTCACTCATCAATCGGGAGTAAAATACTGCCAATCCAGCCGAAAAAATGCTCCAGCGTCATTGCCAGCAGCTCGAGTAAGCTGAGGTTGTGCTTACTCTCCGTTAGGCCGAACATTTTCGGATTCAGCTCAATTAGTTCGTTTTCCGATGAATCGTCTTCCGGCTCCTCGTAGTACATGGTGGCTTCCTCGAACTCATCCTCTTCCGTTCGCTCCCAATGCTGCCTCAAAAACCAGTATATCGTGTGAACGTTAACATTGCACACCACAACGATCATCGCCACTACTACCACAAACAATGCGATCGATCGCCCAACAGCTCCACATTGTGAACCGACGTTCCAGCTGCGCCGCGAACCAGTCCGCAAATGCTCGCTGCAAACATTCACAAACGTGCAGTTGGGATGCAGTGTAGCGTCACCCTTCAGCTCCGGATCGCACCGACAGTCGTTGCTCTTGTCGGGCTCATCTTCATACTTGATGTCCTTCACCTTGCCGGCTGGACTACCGAACCCGAGCTGCGACTTGGCATCACCGACGTGTAGCTTCCTTCGTGGAATGCATTTTCTCCTGCAAATACAAAGCGTGTTAAGTAATGTTTCAGTTAAACGATTTGTACTTTAGCTTCTTTGCGCTTACGTTTGAAACACTGTCACTGGCGATGCGGTAGCCTTTGCCACCGGGATCCGAGTTTCCTGGGGGCTCACCGGACTGGCGGTGCCTGATCGATTCGACCTCGGTCCGGTGAGTGTGTACTCGCTCTTAACCCTGCTAACGAAACGAGTGGAGCTGTGAATATGTTGGAGTTTGAGTTGGAGAGGGTGGTGCAAAAGAGAAACGAAACACACTTACTTGCCAATGGTCAACATTTTGCTTGCCATGTTTCGCTTTTAGTACTGGAACGGCCTTCTTCTTTGTCAACCGTCACTGTCTACTACGATCGATTCGAGGCGTCCTTCACTCGCTTTGGAAAACCCGTAGCAACACGGGCAAATGTACCAGGTTGCTAGAGTGCATGCGAAGAAAGGAAGGAATGGAATTGAGATATTTGTAATTTCGCTACAACTGGTTTCAATATGTACAAAAATAATCGCCATGAGTAAACGAACCTCACCACAACTATTCCATGTTGTTTTGCCCCACACTTTGCTGAACTTTAAATAGCATCGATCGAGGTTATCGAAACACTGGCTGCTCTCTTTCTTCAGCTCGAATCAATGACCTTATTTCCATTTTTACCACATCCACACACACATCAAGCCATCCTTTACGAACCATTTCAGAAAATTAATGCCTTCTCCTAGTGCCACTTTTGGTGGCCACATAAAACACTAATAATGAGCTTCTTTGGTTACGGCTAGGAGGCAACCAGCCAGCACTAGCAGTAGTGTGTGGCGTCGTAAATTATGAAAACGCTATGACATTGCACTTCGGCGCCGGATCGATCCCGGATCGAATAATATCCTATTTTTCATCATTTCATACTTCATCAGCCCCTTATAAATCATTCACCAAAATACGTCTCGATGCGTTTTTTTTTCTTCTCCCTCTCTGCTTCTCCATCCCAGCTCAGCGCTGGTTAAATAGCGTTGATGCACTGGTATGGTATCGCTAGTACCACTAGTGGCATAGTTCACATCATCATCAGTCATGTTGTGGTGCGGTTGGGTTTTTAACAACATGGTGACAAACGTTCCCCGAGCGGAGACGCTAGCCACGAGTCCTGTCGAATCATTTTCTAAACACGAGTAATGTTGATTGGATTTTTGACATCGCCTTTGGCTTCTCGCTCGCCGTTAAAACGACCCCGGGATGGGAGCGATACTTGACATAATATTTATCCAACGAACTCACCACAAACTGAAGCTGAAGAATGGCCCACTTGAAGGCGCAATCACCTTACACCACTACCACCAAGGGTGGGTTTCGTTTCGGTGTGTCATCAGTTTCTCCCATACAGGCCCCGATCGATGGGAACAAATATTTTCCTGTCCCCAAAAGTATTGAGCGAAAAATTTAGAGCAAAAAGTGGAAGCAAAGTCCACAACCATCGGCTGCAGAAAGATAGCGAGCTGCTTTTCAATCACCCATAGAGCGAGAGAGAGAGAGAGAAAGAGGAAAAGCGAAACGAAACAGAAGCAAAAAGTGAACTAATTCATGTCTAACGGACCCCCCCCCCCAAGTACGTACGAGAAAATGACAAACTTTATCGAGCGGCTTCTTCAAAATCTTTCCAAAGAAAGTTGTTCGAGTATAACAAAAAAAAGCCCAAATGAATGGAGTCGGATTACGGCCAATGGCTGACTGCCTGCTGCTCTATGTTGTTTTTTTTAGAGAAAGATGACGCAAGCTGTTCCTGTGCAGCATCTGGAAGCTTTCGGGAAGCGACCGCAGCACGTTCAGGCTCGTGCTACCGAACAACACCCTTGAAGATGCCCCTGCCGCCGGGGTAATAATGCAAACAAAAAGAGGAAAAAACACAAGAAACGAATATTCCAGGAAGTGATTAGAACAAACGAAAACCTATAAAATCCAATTTGTACAGCGATATTTTGCTGCCAATATCATGCTTGCGGCAAGGCAACTGTACTGCGATCTTAATTGAACGTTCCGTGGGAAGTGAGAGGCTGTTGAGTTTCTGTCCCGGGGCAGACACATTTTGAACGATTGCGAATGGACGTACGGAATAATTTGGAAAAGTTGAGGGGCAGAAAAATTAAAAGATCATTTGTCTTCCCACGCCCTGCTGTATTGGGTGAGTTCGATGGAATGAGAATTAATTATCATTTTGCTTATAATTCATGAAAAATGATCCATCTTTGCTGTGGAGGACTTCGAAGAAATGTTCAGCAAATTCAACAAAACGCAGCACGAAATAAATAACCCAAAGATGACGTTCATAATCTAAGGAGTGATGCAAGAGATCTGGAATTAGTTTTACCCACTTTGCCTTTCTTCTCATGCTGCGTGAGGCATAACAGGTCTTTCTGCTTCAAACACGACGTCCTTGATTGTAATTTTCCATGAAGCGCTGAAATTATGAATAAACTTCTCGTTTACATTGCACAGTTCAAGAGACAATTTAAGAAAACATAACTCAGATCTGGTGCATCATTCCCAGCAGGGCTAAACATGCTCCACTCGAACCCATCGACCATCTCGTGGTGCATCACTTCAAACATGACATCCGTATACAATGAAGCCAGAGGCCGCTTTCGTCATCACACAAACTCCCTCAGTTTTAGAACCGTATTTAGTACAACTCATCCCACCATTCCTCTTGCGCACAGCCCCCATTACGGTGTCTTGTTGTTCGGCGCTTGCCTCGGCGTAAATAAACAGTGTGCGCGCTCTGCAGCCAGGGGGTACAGCCGTGTTTGAGCACGAGGACCCTAGGAATAACAACATTGCTTTTGCGCCGTGAGAGTTTACGACGGAACTTGCGTCTTCTGCGGGCGAAGACACCTTCCACCTCCCTACCCCCCCCCCCCACATTGGCCCCACAGATGAGAACGCTTTGATGAGCAGCATCCGGATACTTGGGGCTCCCTCGCCGTGCCACCTTCCCGCAGGGGTCTCTAAACAAGCCTCGTCAACGGGCAGCAATAAACCATCACCCTTTCGTAACTGGCCGCACGGGTCGGCGGTTTGCGGTTCCGCGGGCGCAATGTTTGATTTATAGTGAACCAGAAGCCGCACGCACACTGGTCTCTGTTTTTAGTGATCTTCAAAGTTTGCCCTTTTATTGCACGGATAAACAACGGTAGTGTGTCATGCGGTGTGTGCATGAGTGACCCAAATCATTCCGCCCCCCGGGACACTGAAACAACGTTTTCCGTTGTTTTAAGTTTTCATTATAATTTGAGCAACCTTGCTTTGATGTTAATAACACATTTCGACCCTGAAATTAATCGCCTTTTGCACCAACCAAATGCCAAATTGGATCCATTTCCGAGAAGCATGTACTTTCCTGGAGCAGCAGCAGCAGCAGCAGCTTTCAATTGATTTATTCATGGTCAAAAAGTTAATTCCCTTCTCTGTTTGCGTTCTCTCTCTCACTCTTTGTCCACAGAGCATCCCTGCAGTCCGTTGGAACGTCACCGTGCAGCGTGCGCCCGGGTCTTGGGTACGATAAGACTCCCCATTTGCAAAGTCGTTGACTGGAATTGCCTTCCTGCGTTGCCGTGTTTGGCCACAGCGTCACCATCATCATCATCATCTCGGAGCGCCGTGTCGTCATCTGAATTTTGTTGGCTTCGCTGTAATAAAGCGACGGGTCCAATTTGGTAAATGTGGCCCAAATGCTAGCCTCAGCGTGGAGGGTAATGGTGAAGATACTTTTAGGAACTCATTCCTGGAATACGAGCGGCACGTGCAGGAGGAAACCAGCGTAAGTGAGCTTTATACGCTTGATCCAGACATAAAACCGTAGTCTTCGTAGCTGACTGGTCAAAGACCCGTGCCGCACGTTCCGCCGCACCTTCAACGGCGCGCTTAAACCATCCACTGTACCGTGCGTCACACAAGCGAAAACGGATACGCACCGGACGTGACCATAAAAATTGACTCCTTCGCCTACATTCGCGAGCATCACCAGCCTTTCCAGTTGTGGCGGTGCGGTCCCATTTTTCCGGCGGCGTGACAAATCGATCCCAAGTTGCGTCCGTTGCAATCGATACACGCGGTGCGCCCGGGAGCTTTCCCGGCCTACCCACGGGAAATGAGAAAACGCAAACGCATCAAACCGTAGCAGCAGTCGGCGGAGTCACATTCGGCATTCACGGTGACGTGCGAAAGTGTTGATCATGCCAGCTGCCTGACGGTACGCCTGGCATGTGCGTGTGAGTGGCAGTGAGTTTGGTGTTTTCGTCCGTTCGGTGCGTCTACAGTGAAGCGTTCTAGAGGTGGCTAACAAGAAGAAATAAATTATCAGTGGTGTGGTGTGTAGTTTGTAGCACAAAAAAAAAGCCAATCTGACTGTGTGTTTGTACATCAGTTAAGACTCCGGAAAAAGGACCGGTTGTGCCATTTAAAAAAGGACTTTTCCAAGACGCAGCGCTCAAGAAGATTAGTTTGAAGAAGATGCAACAATAAGTGCCACATCGAGAATGCTTCTCGGCAAGTCCCCGATAAATGGGACGATCCCTTTTTGTGCTTTTATGTTTGTGTGATAAAGGAAATAAAGTGAACCTCGGAGTAAGTGAAACGGTTCGTGCGTAAAACAAACCCACAAACTGTGTATGTGTGTCTGCTATCGTCCCCTTAAAGCTGCTTAATTTGTGCAGTGTACGTAAGTTACGAAACAGTACGACCCGCTGCAGGAGCTCCCAGGAACGACCACCCTTCAAGGTCGCCGAAGGATGGAACCGGCGGTCCCTTTTGCGGTAGAGACGCTGCAAAACAATCTCCCCCATTGGGCGGCCCCGGTGTTTAATTCATTTACTGCTCAAAGCACCCAATTTCCTTGCTCGGCCTCACCATGAACATTATGGACTCGGAGAACCGGGTCGTGCTGAACGTGGGCGGCATACGGCACGAAACGTACAAGGCGACGCTCAAGAAGATACCGGCGACCCGGCTGTCGCGCCTTACCGAGGCGCTAGCCAATTACGATCCGATCCTGAACGAGTACTTCTTCGATCGGCACCCGGGCGTGTTCGCACAGGTGCTCAATTATTATCGGTAAGTATGCATGTGTGTGTATGTGTGTGTAGAGATGAAATATTATAAATGCCATCAGGGGAATGAACAAGGTACTACAGCCTTGTGGTGAATAAATTTGATAGAATGGTTGTAAGGTGAGTAACTGTATTTCGTGTTTATGTTAAACGCAATCATATTCTTGAAGGGAATTGAAAAGCTTGGCAAAATTTGAGAGCTTGCTTTATCGCAATATCAGTCTAAAGGTATACAATCTCGATGCTTGATAGGAAGAGTCTTCAAAATGTCGCCTAAATGTAGGCAATTTCTTTGTAAATTCTTTTAATTGATCCCCATTATGAATTGTGACCAATTAACAGCTCATTCTAATGAAAATTTATATAAATGGGCTCTGTAAATGTTTACACACTTAAAGTCCTCATTGTATCTAGTTCCGTGAAACTTTACCAACACACTTCCTACAAACTTTACACCTCACTATCATTTGGTTACTCTGGACGGTCTATTCCGAACGCTGTTCCCACATCCACTGTACAGTGGAAAATTACACACCTCAGAGATTACAAGCCGATTAGCACATACGTTTTACAGTCGTGCGGGAACCTCTGCTAGTTGCTGTTAACGTTCTCGGTAAGCTCCAGCTGCGATCGGTGTGAAAATTATCCGGAACACTTCCGCATTTCACGCTGCAATCACTAGACCGTGAGGAATGCAGCATAGCACGAGTGTGTGTTTGTGTGTGTGTGTGTGTGTGTATGCAGAGAATTTGCATACTTTTAGGCGTCAGTGTCCACACCTCGTCCGAAAACGATGACAACGCGGGCGCGGCACTAGGCACGAGTACCTGCTGGTTGTTTGTTTCTGCTGAATGTTGGACTTTTCCTGCTCCTTTCACACACCCAAGCACACTCAAGCCCTCCAAACTCGTCTCCCCAACCGTGAATGCGTTCAAAATGGGAAGGATTCACAACGGTATCCTTCGCCCGAATGCTGAGGGACTGAGCTGAGTTTGCCTAAAAACCCCTAATGAGCCTGCTTATCGCACAAAACTTCGGACACACCGTACGGCACAGCGGGAACAGTACGGGTACCCGAGGATTGTGCTGGCAGGTGAATTATTTAGCGAGCTACTCCCGCCTCTGCTGCTTTATTGCCCGCAGCGTCAACAGGAAGGACGGCTAACGAGCGCACGCCTTTCGGAAGATCGATGTTTGAGTTTGCTCGCCAAAAAACCAGCGGAGCCAGTGGAGCAGGATGAAAAACGAGTTGCCCCAAAAACTTTAAGCGCCACACACTACACCTGGTTCTGGAGGATCGCCTACGAGCGGGTGAGCACGATGCTACCAAAACGCCCATTTCATATTAAACAACGTCCTGTCCTGTGCTTCATCTCCCCCCCCCCCCCCCCCCCCCCCGAGAA